>JAQIVE010007540.1:0-10330 GCA_034698285.1 Sminthurinus bimaculatus
CTTACGAAAATCCATGGAAACATACGTACATACATAAGTAAATACTCACGTAAGACTGGTATGGTTTAGCACTACTATGTACGTTGTACGTAGTACGTACTGCATAAATTCATAATTCATACGTACAAGATGATTTAGACTAAACGATTTTGATTTTGCTGCGCCTTATATTGTAGTTTTATATTTTATATTATGTATTATTATGTAATGCATATAATGCTCTTTTTTCCCTCTTTGAAAGAAAGAGGAAAAAAGGGAAACATAAATCCATGTAAATATGTAACTATACATTTGAATAGATGGAAGAAGACAGATGTACTGCATTTATAAAACACACAAAGATATTATGCATTGCAGTTTGTATTGTATACATGATACATGTACATACATACTGCATACGTATAACATACATACCTATATATATATATATATATATATATATATATATGTGCTATAAGATTATTATTCACAACTTGTCTTGTACACACAGTCCATAAAGACTGACAAAGCATATTCATAATATAATGTTTTGCACATATTTTGCACGCAACTTTTGCCAACTAGAAAAAAGAAAATTTTCACCTTGAATTCCCTCGGAAAGGTATCCCATCCCATGTATAGACCTACTACATTCTCGTCTTTAACTCTCTCTCTCTCTCTCTCTCTCTTGATGATTTTACATGTATGCGTGTGTGTGTTTTTTTAGTGTGTGGGAGGAGGACGAAAGAATAAAAATGGATATAATGAATTAGCCAAGAATAACAACAACAACAGCCATAACCAATAACATGTATTAATAACAATAACTGAGCGTAATAGCTTTTCGTCTATTTAAATAGCAGAAGCAAAAGTTTTGTCATTGTCAATGGTGCCAATAAAAGACTGATATATATTGATGAAAAAACGCATACCAGAGAGAGAGAGCCTAACTCATACATTAGTTTGGCACTGGCACCACTAATCGCATGTCATTCCTTCAAGACATTTATTATTTTGTACGTGTTGTATGTGTAAAATGTGTAACCCTTTCCTTGCTATTTGTCCTTAATGAAGAGAGCAAACTTGACATTGGATATATTATGCCATCTCTCTCCATATACAATACATACACAAAATTTTTTCATCTAAAACGACAAATAAAGAAGAAATCACACCAATTATCCGAGTTTACACACTAAAGCATTGGCTATCATAACTCTCTGCTAACTGCTACTATAGGTTGCACATAATGTTTGACTTTTACGAGATTTTGCCTCCTGTGAGTTCCTTATATATGTAAATCACGTCAGTTTTGTACTTACGGATACTTCTTACCTAATTGCATGTTATATGTTGTAGGTCCGTATTATTTCAGTTTTTCCAAATTGTTATAAAGCAATTTTAAGCATAAGCATATTATATTATTTCCATCTCCAGTGCTCCACAAGAGATTTTTTTTTCCGTGCAATTTATTTTTGATGTATCTAAAAATGTCTATAATGTAGGTGTGGAATTTTTATTGCAAGCAGTAAAGTAGCCAATAGCAAATCTCTAAGAGCATGATTACTATACTGCACATAAAAACAGTGATGATGGGGACTGAGTCTGATTCTCGAAAACACGCTGTTTTAGAATAAAAATCTTCTAAACCGGGTTAAAAATGCTTATACACCCTTTGTAAATAATAAATATTTTAGTGCATAATTTATCCTCCTTGCAGAAAACGGTTTAACTCTGTTTTCACGACGCATAAATATTAGTCAAAATAATTTTTTTGCTCACTTGGAACTTTGAACCCACTCAAGTTTGGTATGATGTGTTTGTTATGTGTACATAACGTAGGTAGATAAAAAAGGTAAAAACTGCAGCGCAGATCGCAGCTGGATGACATTGAATTGCAAATTGTGATTTAGGTATGCCGCAGTAGCGTATTATAAATGTCGCCTCTAGATTCATTCTGCAACGTTTTCGTATCATGAATTTAGCCATTTACCTAAGCATTTAAAACAGAAAGTTAGAGCGTCAAGAAGCCTTTCCACTGTTTTACAAAAACTCGAGGACGAGGAGACTGCGGGTACACTGAGCGGGAGCCAGGTGCAACAGGACAACTCGGAAAAACCGAATTTCGGAGTTCCGCACAACGATGTCTCTGCCTCTCCTTGTTTTACATCAAGAACTTACTTGGCAGTTTTACCTCTAATCTTTAATATCCTTTATCTGAGATATAATATTTAATGGGATATTAATTCCACCATTTTTGGAAGGAAAGTGGGTTCAGGTAAACCCCGTGTTCGCCCGTATTCATTCTGGAAGCCTATTAAATAAGCTGATAGACTCGATGAATTTTTACACATTAGATTTCAATTAATGAGTACTCCAACCAATTTGAAATGAAAATCCAACCAACCGGTACGCAAACAAAAACATCATGGAAAGTGGCGGAAAAAACAATAATGCGTAAAAAAGTTATAATTCATTGAAGTACCTAATAATAAGGGCTCCATCAGATGTGCATATTGCAAGTGCTTGGCAAATTGTGCAAATGTATGAGTATAGAGGTAGTAGTGCATTTCTCGCCTCGCGTTTACCATGAAACAAACTACATACATCTAATGACTTTCATGCATAAATGATTTAAATGAACCTATTTCACTGGACGTATCATATGTACGTTGCAACTTCTTTCCTAGAAGTTTTTTTAATGCCTTTCAGTAGTATATATAGTCTGTCTTTGTAGTACAAGTTTGTGAATCAGAGCTATTTTGCAAATGCTTCTTGGTTTTGAGACTTGCAGCTATTCTACGGGTATATATGACTTACATACACATTTTAACTTTTCACTTGTTACTGTACAATATTATTCACCAATCGCTTTAAAATAAAAAAACCTTTGGATTCCGAGATTGGGTGTAGAGTGTAGAGTCGTTTCAAAATGCAAAACGTCATACCGGAAAACTCCTGCAAGTTTCAATAGAAAAGATAAAATAATACTATCCCGAATATCGTCAGTACCTATCTGCATACGTATATGTGTAATTCAGGAATCCGCGTACTTTCACTAAAGGAATTTGATAAAAGTTGAACTTAAAAGTTGTAGAATACCACGAGAATAAATTTTCTTCCTTAAATAATACGGACGCGAGACGTAGAACAGAAATAAATAGGGCTAAATATTGCATTTATTGTTAGCGTAAAAATTACTACATTCATTTATATGTCTAGTACATCGACATGCATAAAATAATGCCTTCCATTTAATGTCACTTTGATGAGAGAATCCATCAGTGTTTTTTCTACTTCTGTGCTTAAAGTGAAAATGATATGTATACATATTATATATTATTGTTTAACTTTCTCTGCCCTACTACGTTAGTATGTATGTAGGGATATGAACATATGTGAACAGCCCATGTATCAGCGTATGTCTGTCTGTAAATGGCCAAAACCAAAGGAGAAGGATAAGGAGGAGGCGGAGGAGAAATCACTTTGGGAATTCGACGGTCGAAATTGAAACAATGAAAGACTGTCACCTAATAACAAGGGGAAGAACAAGGAGAGATACGTAAGTAAGTAAGTATACCTAGTTCAAATAGACCAAACGAGAAAGAGAAGGAGAAAGAAGAACAATAAGAGAGGGAAAAAAACTGGTGACACATGGCACATTGATCACAGACAGACAGACAGGAGAGAGAGAGAGAGAGAGAGAGAATTCGAGAGTGCATATATACAAACACACATTATATGTGTGAGAGAATGAGAGTGGAGAAATGTTATATCTCGGCATGTTTGCTTGGTCTGCCTGCTGTATTGTGCAATGTGAGACTTGCTACCCTCTCAAGAAACCGAAATCCGAATGGGGAAAAGACCTTGAGTAAATATGTACGAGAGAGTGGTAGTTGTAAGTCTCATATGTTTCTCTCTCTCTCTCTCTCACTCACTCTCTCTTACTCTGTCGTACATTTTTTCTTACAAGTATATAATACACGGGTTTTAGGATCGACGGAAGCAGGGAGAGGAGCAGAGGAATTTGGATGTGTAATCTGTGCGAAGCCCGCTCAGCTCAGTTCACTGTGGAGCCTGGAACAGCCAACAACTCTCGAGTCATGAACTCACATGGAACTCGGTCCCTCATTCTTTCGTCATTCATATTATATATTATAGTATCAGTATTTATTCTTCAACACCCTTCCCTTGTCCCGCTTTTTACAGCTTCTTTGGATTCGATAAATCCAACCCTCTGGTTCAGATCTGCTGTTGTCCTCGCATAGCCAGAGCTAGCAAACTCCAACTCTATAATATATATACTCACAGCAAATAAATATTCACTAACCAAATCGAAATGTATTAGATTTAGAGTTGCAGAAATTTCATTTGAAAATCCAAATCCAAAGTCCAAGTTAAACCGGCAAAAAAGAAGAGAAAGAAGACATGAAACAAATTAGAGGGAAAACGTGTGCACTTCTCCATTATCGTCCCGATTAAACCTTCTCGTCCTCGTCTTCTCAAGTCCCCAAAGAATTGGACAAAGACAAAGAGGAGCTTGACATCCTCTCTTTTTCTCTGCCCCCTCTCCTTTCCTTTCCTTCCAAATCTAAATCTAAATCTAGAGATCGAGTCAAAGACCCATCTCCCCCTTCCAACCTCTCAACCCATTCTCTAACTTCTTCTTTTTTCTTTTCTAATTAGCCGATTCCAACAAGCCCCGTTCAAAATCTAAATCTAATTCTAATTTTCACTGCCTCCCAACTTTTTTTCCTTAAAAGTGTCCCTCGATCTAATTTCCTTCCGGGTTGATTTTCGTAACAGCATTGATAATAACTACTATCAATATCATAATACATATAAACACAGTGTCATTATTTCTCCATTTCAATAGACAAGTATTACACATAATCATTTAGCTAATTTATTTACATTCAACATGTTCGGATTGACTGATTGATTGAAAATTATTACTGGACAAAAAACTGTAAGCATTATGATATTATGATGGCGCCATCGTTCATCTCAAAGCGTTGGAAACATTGTTCAGAATTGAACAAAGAAGAAAACGTTGCCGTAAATAAAATGGATGGAGATTGGAGAGAAGTCTTTTGCTACTCATTTTGTCTGGGTTGAAAAGAGACTCGAGTTTGGATTTGACTTGGGCTTCATGTTGGGTCTAATTGTGAATGCCCGTGTTTGGGCGAAAATAACCCCACTAAACGGAAGATCTGACAGTGACCGGCTCTCTCATATTCTGTGATAAAAATATATACCAAAGTCAATAATTAAATACAGAGTTGTAACTTTAACTATGTTGCAAAAAGCTGCTATAAATGTACTGTGAAGTTTTAAACTATCATCAATCATATTTGTTCAAAAGAAAAAAATTAAATGTGAAAGTCTGTGTACCTAATCATATAAAATGTTTATGATGTATAATAATATACTATATAGATCTGATCCAGATTATAAATAGTTTACAGCAGGATCATTAGAAAAAAGAACAAACCACGTGTAATAATAATTTACCTGATTAAACAATGTTTAATAATTAAATGTGCTCGGACTGTGTGTACCTATCGTATATATTATAATTTCAAGTAAAAAAATCTTGACAAATTATAACGTAATACTTACTGTTATTGAGCTACATATTATAAATAATTCTATAATGTTACACATACTAATCGAGATATTATAATAAATAATAATATGCTCCAAATAACCAAAAGTATCAATGAATATTTAAACAAAATTATATTGAATTAGGTTGTGAAACATCCCTGGAAGTTGAAAGAGATGAGAATCAGATTATACATTTTGATTAAATTATTACCGATTATTATATTGTTGATTGCTATGCAATAAAGTATTATAATATTATAGAGAAAAAGATTTCTATCTAAATGGCAAATGTACCTATACAAATTATAAAATAACTTTCAGACTACTATTATTTATGAGCTATCAGCAGTCGCAATAAAAGAAGTCTCACCTTTCCTCTATTTTTCAATCCAAAACAAACATCTGCAAATACTATCAAAAATAATTAAGATTGAATTTGCAATGAGGTTTTCGTCTTGCTTTCACAACTGGATCGTGGCTTTTCGAAATCAACTTCATTACTGTTGTTATTTAACGTGTTCTCTTGTCGTTATAAAAAAAATAAAAACGACGGCAGTCACGTATATATTTGGAAAAATATAAAGATATAAAATAATTATTAGTGTTTTATACTGTGGGACACCCTGAAAAGTTTTGACACAATGTCATTTGAAGGGTCTACGAGTGCTGGCCTAATGACCGACAAGGATTATCAAGGGGTCACCACTTATGAAAACCATACGAGATATGAGATACGATTTCCCAAAAGGTAAGTGTACAAACTACATACTTCTTACTCCTCCTTCAACATACTTTTTTAATGTCAATTCTTATTTAACACGAACAAAATATCTGTAAAACAAACAGGAGGATTTTATAATTTAACAATATGACAAAAAATATTATAGCAAGTATGATACAAGTATGAAATTTACAAAGAACAAAGGGTATTAGGTATACGCAGTTAGTCCGGTTGGCTGGTCGTTAATGATTTGCTGGAATCAGAAGAATAAATGAATGTGAATCATTATTTGGTGATGATGATGACGAGACACGAGACGAAACTGGTGTGAGCAAAATCCGAGTGACTGTAGTTAGTTTTGATATTTTGTACTGTACAATAGTTATTAGTATTCTTGGTTTTGCGATTATGTTGTTGGTGATGGTAAGTATACGGCGGTATACTAGCAACTAGCATATCTACGACTGACTGACTAATTGTACAAGGAGGCTTCGGAATCGAAATGAGACGAAGTGGAATGTGAAATACATATATATAAGATATAAGTATATCAATTTGCGTTTTCCTTATCTCCTCGATAATTTCCTGCCAAATGAGGAAATTTCATTATAATAATATAATAGAGAGAGAGAAGTGTCTTTAAGTACTTGTCTCGTTTTCTACTAATGGAATAACCTCGAATTTGATGCCAAGTATACGTAAATACTTCTTACTTATATTAATATGTAGATTATACCACTACTGTAATACGTAATACGTAATACATAATACGTAATACATAATATGTACATAATACTTTGTGTGTCTGGGGTGGACAGTAGAACTAAATATATTTCCCTCTCCCATTATAATTAATTATTAATCGCCGGCCATTTATTTATCAATGAGTAAAACATCTCAATATTGAATGTAAATAATACTTACTATACTATTATTATTATTATTAATTAGTACTCACCGTCAAACAAAGGTGAAATTAAAGTTGACCAAGTCTCCCTTTCTCAATCACATTAACTATATAGTGTGCAGCTGGCAGACACCGAAATTTGAATTACACATATACATACCGAAGTGCTATAAACGGATATTTTTGTTTCCTTTTCTTCTATCTCCGTTGTCATTCATTAAGTAATTGATCAATCAATAATGATTCCTATTATTACATAGGTTGTGTTTAAGTAAGTTTGAATTTGTATGCATCTGTTTTATTATTAGTAAGCTACTGCAACTAATCCTGGATTCTGGACTCTAGTCGAAAAGTTAATTTATCAAAATCTCTGGAGAAAACCAGTGAAAACTGTCTGACAGAAAGGCCCTTTTTCTAGATCTCTAGACTAGAGATTGTAGTTTTTTTTAAATAAAACTTGAACTTTAAGTAAAGTGTAATGATAGTATTATAAGTAAAATCCTTCAAAGGTAGATATCTATACTACCATTATATTATGATTATTATTTGTGTGAATTAGATTAAACGGATTAAACGTGTGTGATCATGTGTCAAAAGTAAAAATAGAAAGTGTTACATATAGTGTACTTTTGACACCACTAATCAGCATAATATTTGCAGTTAAGTGCAGTGAAGTGTACTATTTGCCATGTGTGGCTCCCGTGTCAATTTTTAATTTTGTATTTTAACTATACACTATACACCAAAAAATGATTGAAACGACGCCCGAACGAAACATCTTTTAGGCATTTTGATCTAGGTAAATAACTTCATTTTTAGTTTTTATTATATAACTTGGATAATCCAACTTTAAGTCATTATTTTCCTAACCAAGGTCAGGGTGTTCAAAAAGTATTTTTTTGGTAACAATAAGTATGTACATATTATGTGTATATTATGACAATATTTGTTGCTGAAAAATGATATCACGTCTGTTACTCATTACGAAAATGATCACATAAACTTAAAATGTATATAATGTTGATTAAAACTTTGGAATTTTACAGCCTTGAAGCTGAAGGCTGTTCTGAATTCTGAATTATCTTGGTCGATTTTTTTGATGAATCCAATAAACCCAAATCTACAGCGTTTATTATGCTTGATTCTTGGTTATTGGTTATTGATCACCACAGACAGAGTGAAAAGTTTTGTTAATATCAGTTAATATAAAAGATACTTATGAAAGATCCGTTGAAGTCTTGATAATTCAAGTTGAAAAAGTATCTTGTCCAATTTCATCAAAGTTACATGAACCTTGATGAGGATTTGATAAAGGCTGTTGAATTCGCTGTTGTTGCATAAGTATTATTTGGCGATAAAAAGCAAGGGTGTGAAAGTGTAAACTGATGATGACACTGTGAACTGTGATTGTACGTATTACGTACATATTACATATTATGTATTTGGAAACTTGGAATATGTATACTACTTTAGATTAGGGCTGAAAAAACGGTGCAAGTTTCATGCGTAGTACTAGGTACTAACAAGTTGTAAGTACTTGATTGCATTACATATTGTTTATTGGTAATTGAGAGTTGGGCACCTTCGAAAACTATATCCAAAAACCTGGTTGTTTATTTTTAGCAGGTATACCGAACTTTTTTTTCTGGAATATTAAGAAATGAGTGAGACCTGGACATCCTTTATTTATTTACTTTTGAAAGAAGCAAAGTAATAAATACATAACATAATAATGGATATACCTACGTATGTAAAGGAGTGAGGAAATTGGTGGTGGTGCACATAATATACATACCTAATATATTTACAAGTATTTTCTACTGCTCTAGATGTTTCTCACCACTCTTATCATGGTTGGCTTCATATTTTTGCAATTTTATCTTTTAAACAGTTTGAAAGAAAGGCACAAGTTGCAAAAGTGTAATAGAAAATGTGGAGAAAACAGCTGCTCTGCTAATAATTTAGTTTTGTGCAAAACGGGAAGGTGGAAAGTGGAAGGACGAACAAAATTAATGGAAATATTTAGAAAGAGTATAATATCTGTAGTCTGTATAATATATTACATCCTTTATCCTAAGGATATTTAGGATCCAGAAGAGAGAAAGAGAAGGATAAAATGCGGTTACGGTTAATTACACGAAAGAAGATGGGAAAAAGTAAGGAAAAAATTAACTCCCTTGTCTGTTCTTCTTCTGCGCCTCGTTCTGTGATAGTCGAGATGGAGACTTTTTTGACTATTGAAAATGATCGCGGTGCAGAAAATGTGCTTACTGCAACTTCTTATCAAAGAAAAGGAATAGAGAATGGAGAGAAAAAGCAAAAGATAGGAGTGTATCTTTTGTATCTTTTGGAGATGGAATGAAAATGTGGGAGATATATACATATAGATACGCATACAGATAGATACAAACAAAAATGATTCAAGAAGATAATAAGTAAGTGTGGCATCTGGTTTCTCCACCGTTCCTCTTGGTCCATTTCCCGTTCATCTGTACTTACTTATGTATCTATCTATGTATTCTATCTTGTACATATCTTGCTGCCTCTCGCCTCTCTGCTATATCTTCTTCACTTACAATTTACTTACAATACATGCGTTTTGTCGTTTTTTCTACCTTGTAATCTAACAGCATGTATATTATAGTTCTTTGGTTTTGGTTTTGGCTCTGCTCTTTTGCCTGGTGCTGATGCCAGTGCCTCATGGCTCAGTCCTGGAAACGGATGGAATGGAAAGAGTGACGGAAAATTGAGTTCAAGAAAACAAAACAAAACAAAACCAGAAGTGAAAAAAGATGAGCAAAAACAAAGAGGGAAAAGAAACTTTACAACGCACACTGTACTATCTGTTCCTCTATGTGTGTACATAATGTATAAGTACTGTTTGTATTATGTATGTACTATGTACATTTTCACGTATTGTGCCTATGGTAGGATAGGATCTGGCACAAAATTTACATATTTCTATTCTCGAGCCTTCTCTTAGCGTGTAATGTAATAGATGGTGTAATAGAAATAGGAATAGAGCCACTGTAAATATTTTCTTATTAAAAATGATTAGAATGAACAGAACATGGTGTTTTCCCCGTTCGTTCCTTTTTCGAGTTCATAATCAC
>JAQIVE010007541.1:0-10330 GCA_034698285.1 Sminthurinus bimaculatus
TTTTGACCGATAATTACCAAAGCATGACGGTCATTTTTTTCGTCATTCGTTTCCGTGACGAATAATTGTTTGTAGGGTATTACCTAATTTGCTCCCTAATCTCTACACAGTTCAATGTTAGTTTACATTTTTGATCGTTTCTTTTTCTTTTTACACAGGAGGCGGGATGCTAAAAAATGCCCTTGCCATTTGTGATGTCAGTGGATCTATGCATGGCGAACCAATGTTAGCAGCCATGGGTCTCACATTAATTACTATGCAAATGTGTGAAAAACCCTGGGATTCTGTCTGTATCACGTTTCATGAATCGCCAAAATTTCATAATATTCCACCAGAGAACTCCTTATTTGAGAAAGTCAATTCTCTCAGACACATGGATTGGGGCGGAAATACTGATTTAAATAGAGTATTCAAACTAATTGTCTCTCTCGGTAAAAAGAACAATTTGACTCAGGAGCAGATGCCTTCGATTCTTTTCATATTTACCGATATGGAATTTGATGAAGTTACTTCATCTCCAAATGAGACTAATTTCAAAGCTGCAAAGGACCTGTTTGCTCAAAACAATTACACACTACCTACTCTTGTTTGCTGGAACTTGCGTGGTGGTGGCAAAAAGACTTCAACCCCTGCTCAAATAGATGAACGAGGCATTGTTCTACTTTCTGGATTTTCTAGTAAGCATAAAAATACAAATAAAAATACAAATTTTTACAATTCATTACCTAATATAACATAGCTTATTTTTAGTCAAATAATCTTTCAAACCGTGTGCTATATTTATCTCAACGCAGGTCAGCAGCTAACTCTAGTGATGGAGAAGAAGGACTTGAGTGAATTCAACTCTCTCGAGTTTGTCCAGAAAGCTATCGACAAAGAACAATTCAGCGGCTTAAAAATCTTTGATTAGGCAATAGCGCTGCATGTTATGACAATTTCTTGTCGAAATTTTATGATATTACGTTATGATATTATTGAATGTAGAATAAAAACAATATTCTTAACAAAATCAACGGTGTTTTCAAAAGTATTTCGATTTGGGTGTTACATTCTTTTGTAACATTTTCACTATCACAAATCCTACTATTAACAAGAAATAAATTCTTCTGAACATACGCAAGTTGCTAAATTTAGAGCATAAGAATCCAGCTGCGTAAAATTATTCTTTTAATTTTTCCCGTACATTTTTAGATATTTGATACATTTATGAATACTATCTTTAGGTATTAAACATTTAGACTACAGAGTTTAATTATAAGAGTCCATTGAGGTATCGTTTGTCATCTCCGTTTTCCTTAATCATAAATTGATATTATTCACATTCGTCTTACTTTCTCCTTTCACTTCCTGTCTCATATTCATTACGTAACCATAGACCAGTAGCTTTTTTACATTCTTAGGGATTTGGAATTAGATCATATATCATGATAAAGACACTTTGAAGAATGTTCCATAAATGTTTTAAGATATAAAAATGGCATACATACATGAAAAATAAGAAAAGCATATGTTTTAGGAACTATATTTTTTGCATTAGATAGTAACCGCGGCTAAAAACTTTTCAGATTGAAGTACATATACATATACGCTGGAATAGTTCAAAGTCAAACATGTTCTCTTACACCCACTACCTTCCAGTTTTGTAACATCTTTCTCCGGCTCCAGTACTTACTATTGTTAGGAATATCTATTGTATACAAAGTTATCTATTGTCAAAAATCGAAGATGCTTGCTCATGCTTGTTAGAACTGAAGGAGTAGAATTTCATTTCTTTTCAAAAAGGCAAGGAATGAATTTTGAAAATACGCAATAAGTACAAAACCAAAAAGGTGTCAGCGTCTCTCGTCAGCTTGATCTGTTTTTACGAATATCAGCATCATATGAATGAAAAGCAGGGGGAGTATTTTTGCTTCTTTTCAGCATTTATATATGTATGTATAATCTACATAAAAAGAAACGAGGATGCTGATGGTGGGGGAATTTTCATTTTGAACAGTTTCAATTCCATAAAAATATTCAAAGTGCACACACACACTCACACACATCTATGTACAATACAAGAAAGGAAAAAGAGGAAGAGATGAAAATTCTCTAATGGGTTTCCAGAGTTTTCACACTTCACACGCCACATCCAACCGCGTGACAGTTGATGAAAAGATTCTTTGTGTATATTGAATCGAGTATTGACTTTGAATTCTACTTATCTTTTCCTCACACAGTTATACATACTCAATACTCACGATCATATGTGTAATGGTGAAACTAGAAAACCTCAAGTCAAAAAGAATTTTACAGAATATCATCCATGTGCTATGCACATTGCGCATATACTTATGTATGTATGTAAGTACTTATGTGGTTGTTTCATAGGTACATTATCGTAGGTACTCTTGTATGAAGCTATACACAAGCTATTCCTTGCAAATATCGTACAACATGTTCAGTACAGTTAGACATACATATCCACACAATTTTGTCCACACGGGATTCAGAGTTAGAGAGACGAGAGCACTCTTGAATTTTATGCTGTCATCGGAATGTTTCTATTGATTGTGTGAATACATGAAAGTTTGACATTTGTGCACACGTACATTATGCAGGCAATATACATATGCAAGTTGAAAAGTTTTCTGCCCGCTGATATTTCGTTAAATGGAAAGCATCCAAAGTTTCTACACTTATACCATACATAATAGACATTATAGTTTATAGTATTTCAATGCATGCATGATACATATTGGAATTGCTGAAATTGTGCATGCATGTAAGACGCTCCTTGTATTGTAGACGAGAGACTAAGTAATTGAGAATAGGGGAAGTTGACAAAGACTGTTACGAGTCCTTGGAGTAACATTTTGGAACTTTATTTTCCCCCCTGTCCTTGAGTGTGAGACTTTGGTATGTGTATGTGTAGTGCGAAACTACATACACGTATGTATGTGCATTTTGTATGTTCTGTGTAAGTATGCATGTTTTCGTGTTTGTGTATACTAGTTACATGCCAAACTATTGCTATCCGATGACTTTCTCACAATCTAAATCACATTTCTAGACATCCGCACTTTCTCCGCTACATCGCCCTTGTCTATCTCTATTATATATAAATATTAGAAAACTGTGTTTCTCACAATACATTTTGCAGAAAATGTCTTTTATGTTCACAAATATTATGAAAAAATAATAGAAGGACGATTTTTACGTTTTTTACTGTCCTAATCTTTGGTTCTAAATCAAGGAAAGTCGTGTGGTGGTAGCGGTATAAAAATTTTCCAGTTTTGATATACTTGTAGTTACATTCTAGAACACAACAAAAAATGAATTTCAACTGATTCTTATATCCAAATATATATTTTGTCTTCCCAATCAGAAAGCTATCTCAAAACTGCATCGAAAATCATGCTTGTTAAGACATCTTGATCTTCAGCAATTAACTTTGTTTTTAGTGTATCATTTGATACGCTCATTTTGACTTTTGACACTTTATTATTTACCACAGTAGCTTCCCATCACGAATTCATGCAAATTCATATTTTTTTTAACCCTTTCTCTGTCAAATTATACAACCGACCAGTCATAATATGTACCGACTTTGATATGGCTCACTGTTTTTCTCGGATGCAACTTGAACATAAATTTATTTTGAAGAAAAAACAACAAAGTATTCTTCTACAGTCTTTAGCCAGTCGAATAATTACAGCATTGTCACAAACATTTATACTAATACAATTTACTTGTCCTTGTCTTTTCTCGTGCCCATTCTGTCTATTTTAGACAAAATAATTCTAAAATTCGTCGTAATTTTAAATACCACAAAAAGCAATATATGTGTCTCTGTACTCATCTTCCTGGTTTCATTTCATGATTTTATTATGGTTTTCCTACATCACGACAAAGAGTAGAGTGCTATGACTGATATATTACTCACTTATTGTATAGAATGTGGACAGCGAGAGATCTTTCCTCTCTAGTAATAATAATAATGTACCACTTTTGGGTACGGTATGGTATGGTGGTGGTTGCGGATCAAATATTGAGCACAGTGTGGTTTGCATGACGAGGCAGTTGCAAAGCATGGTTATACTTGCCAGACGTACTGATTTGGGCAGTATGATACTGAATTCAAGCCGTTACTACTGATCGTTTTTTCATAAAAATCAGTTCAGTATTTAATACTGATTTCGAATATTCAGGAAAAATACTACTGATTTTGCATAAACGATATGTAAATCATTGATATTTTGGAAAATTGAGTAAAACAAATGATACAATAAACAAACCAGAGATCAAAACATAGAACTCCTTGGTATGACGTACGAACGCCTCATAAACTCTCAACCAGTATGCTGTATGTACATTCACGTATCCTTACATAGTAAGTTGATTTGAGGTTTGCATACTACTATTGCACAAAAAGTATTAAGTACTTATTCTTATTAACAAATACAGTTGTTATTTATAATGGCAAAACGTGGTAATTGTATATTTAATGAAAACCTTCAAAGTGAGTTTGCATTTCTGAAAAAGACTAGTGATAGTTCTAAAGTATACTGCAAAGTATGCTTATGTGAATTTTCAATTGCAAATGCAGGTAGAAGTGATATTAAGAAGCACACCGAGACTACTAAGCACAAAAATAATAGAACCGTTACAGCAAGTAGTAAGCCAATTACGGAGATTTTTAAACATGTGAAAATGGGCAAATCAGAAGAACTTTTAGCAGCTAGGGAAGGACTTTTAGCGTATCATACAGTGATGCATTACCACTCGTTTAATTCAGTTACTTGTACGTCCCGGATTATTAAAACTCTGTACGAAAATAAATTCACATGTGGAAAAACTAAATGTGAAGCAATTATTACAAATGTACTGTCTCCTCACTCATTACAAAATGTATCAGATGACCTGAAGCTTTCTCATTTTGCATCAATTTACACGGATGCCTCTAATCACAAAAATGTTAAAATGATTCCAATACTAGTTCGGTATTTTATTCCTACAGTAGGTATCAAAGTCAAATTGCTTGAGTTCGAATCAAAAGAAGGCGAAACATCTACGATTCTTGTGGAATATGTAAGTAAAGTGCTTGAAAAATACAATTTAGTGCAAAAAATTATTGGAATGTGTGCAGATAACACAAACACAAACTACGGCGGATCACGACGATTAGGACAAAATAATTTATACTTTAAACTGAAAGAAAAGCTTAACAGAAATATTGTTGGTGTTGGTTGTTCTGCCCATATTATACACAATTCAATAAAAAGTGCCGCTGATCTACTTCCGATCGATTTCGAAACAATAATTGTTAAAATTTATAGCCATTTCTATATTTATACTGTGCGAGTAGAATCCTTAAAAGACATTTGTGAATCATGTGAAACGGAGTACACTAATTTAATTGGGTACTGCAAGACTCGATTCCTTGAACTGTACCATTCCGTGGGGCGAATCATTGAGCTTTATGAGCCGTTGAAGGAATATTTTTTGTCTCTCGACAAATGTCCCTGTGTAATTAAAATATTCTTTGAGAATCCTTGTGCAGAGCTTTGGTTATTATTTCTTCATTACAACACAGGAATTTTTAACAAGGCTATTTTAGAAGTCGAAGGAGAAAAAACTACTATTTTTAAAGTCGCTCAGGTACTGAATTATAAAATACAGTGTATATTTTACTTCATACTTTATACAAATTACAAAAAATTTTACATCTCTAAATTCGATACGTATATTTTATACTGTACTGAAATGCATTCACAGTTTTCCCCTTTCCGTTTCCTAGGTGTTGCAGAAGCTTAAACATTTAATGGAAGCAAGTTATAATGATAAATTTCTCCCGAGTCAAGTAAAAAGGGAGATGGAAAAGTTAGTCAGAAAGAAAGAACTGAGCAGAAAGGAATTTTTATCGAAAGTTCAAGAGTTCTATAAGTCTTGTTTAGAGTACATAGAAGAATGGGCTGCTCCATTTACACAATTTCAGCAATATGACTGGATGCAGCTACAATCATTGATACCAAACTGGGAGAAGCTTGAGCCGTCGGTGCTATCTCTTATTGAATTACTGAAAAGTTATAATATGATATTGGACGACAGTAAAGTTTATTTTGAACTGGTTTTAATTCGCCAATATGTGAATGAAGAAAAACTTCACGAGTGGACTGTGGATAAAAAAGAAGTTGACCAAAAATGGGTGGAAATATTTTTGCATTTTCAAAGTAATAACGAAAAATTAACTAACTTTGAAATCCTCATTGAGTTTATTTTTTCTCTTCCCGGTAAATCCATTTGATTGCTCAACATCTGCTTTTATATCATTATTTTTGCCATTATTTTCACATTCTGACAGATATTTTCAATCTAACTTTAGATATTATATTTTAATAAATTTTCGAAGTCTTTAATTTGTTATTTCACAATTTTGTTGTCTGCTGTTTATTTTTCTGATTAGGTTCAAACGCACCCACAGAGCGTGTGTTCTCAAAGACAAACAAAATATGGACTAAGGAAAAATCAAAGCTCAATGTCTCGGTTTTGAAATCTTTATTAATTACGAAGTGCAATTTTGAGTTAGATTGCATGGAATTTTACGATTTTCTTCTTACTCAGCCAAAACTCTTGTCTCAGATTCATTCTTCAGAGAAGTATGAAAAATGGTTGTAGTTTTATGCCTTAACTTTGATTATTAAAAAACTGGTCATTTATGTACCGCGTATTTGAATTTATGTAGTTTAGTGCATTATGTAAGTATACATAAAGACATGGTAGTTGACCAATTTATTGTAGCTACAGCTGTGTGAAACTTGAAATAAACTATACACTAGATACAATGAATCTTCTTGTCATCGTACACTAGGTAAAAACGAAATTTTTTGGTGTATACTGATTTGGGGTCTTGAAAATCTGGCAAGTATAAGCATGGTAGTAGCAACTCATTTTAATTAAGCGTAATCAGCGATTAGAATGCACGAAATGAGTCAAGGAAGCAGACGGTGACATTGTCGTTTTCATTTTCATTAGAGCTTAGAACCAGCTGGAGACTTGAAGGTACGCATACATAATACATAATAATGCATACGAATACATATTATGCTGTTCAGTTTGTGTATATAGAGAAAGTAGAGTATTTAAATTTCATCAACAGAAATTCATTGTCCTTCTAAAACATAAATATTATGGAAAGATGTGAGTGAAGAAGATACAAGCCACACGGCTGCTTGCTTCCAGATAGATAACTATATAGACAGTTGATACATGTATGTATATACAGTTCAGGCATAATTCATTACAAACCATGTAGCATAGTTCACAAATGACAAGCATGACAAACGACATGGGACAGACCATGTTTTTATTTCTCCTCATGGTTCACATATTTATGTATGTACATTGTAAATGCATGCTATATTATATTTTCTGTTTTGGATATCTTTTCAATTTTTATTGAAGATTGAAGATCGTGAGGCGTATCATCAATCGTAACCACACCAAGCCAAACCAAGCCTAGCCACAGTCCTCATGACTATATGTACAATATGTACATGTATAGGAAAAGAAAAGGAAAGCGACGGCGATGACGACGGGGATAAACGAGCAAAGTACAAGGAAAGAAAGAACAAAGGCGAATCCTACATAGAGAAAGATCAGGAACATCATCATCGTGCATATAAAATATTGCCATACAGTATTTTATACAATGCAATACAATACAATACACTGCACACCACAATATGCAGAATTTCAAGCTGAACAATGTGTGTGCACAGCATGGATAAAAAGAAAAGATTTTTGCCGAGAAAAAACTTTCTACGCCTTCACATTCACATGTAGTACACATACATACACTTATGTATATGTACAATGTATACATTGTACATGCATAGTGAACAAAAGCCTTGTTGCTAAAACCTAAAACCACATCATCCCTTGTACATGGTACAAACATGCTTTGAATTCTGAATAGAGCACATCAAAACAATGCAAACAAAAAGAACACACGAGAGAAAGCAGAGAGAACAAGCAGTCAGTGTTCAGTGTATGCAGGAGGAAGTACAAGAAAAGAAAAAATTAAAGTGCCAACAGCAGGGACGGAGCAGCCGAGAGTTTTCAAAATTTTGTCGTCCCTTGTCCTTGCTCAGAGACAGAGCCGCAGAGCCAGAGCCAGAGAAAACGGAGAGGGAAAGAGGGACGAGAGACAAAGAAAGTGAGAAAAAAAACAGAATGCGGAATACAAGAGGCAGAATGTGGAAAACAAGAGCAACAAATTAATTGCTCAAAAAGTTTGGTCGTTTCTTTCTCATCTCTTATGGCCTATGTCAAATGAATCAGGCACAAGAAATGAAATGAAATGAATAGAGAAGAGATGAATGCATAATGTTTGTGTATATTATGCACATCTATGCTTATTGTTTATATGCATAGTTGTAGAGGTATTTGCACTGCTGGTTTTGACTTTGACTTTCTCCTTTCATGTCTTTCCGTAAATATGTATGCTTTATGTACATTGTCTACAGGACGATATACTGTGGTTTTTGTTTTTCCAATTCACACATAAAAGTTCTTTGATTCTCTTGCTTTCTCCTTGAGTGTCTAGTTTTTCCTTTTACTGTCTCCACAACAGAGGATTTTTTGCAACAGCTCAAGGTTGAAAGTTAAAGTTGGAGTCAGAAATAATAGACACGATGACTGTCAAGAAATCTCAAACTATGTATTCTACTTTTAATTTGAGGACGAAACTACCAGTTTGAGGCGAAATTGCATTATTTTTACTATGCTATTTCCCACATAATGCGAAAGTTTGACATTAAAGGACACATGTTGACTTCTTCTTGTTTCCCACGACATTCGTGATATTGCGTTATAAGAGAGTCGTTCTGTCTATATTTAAACCTATTTGTGGGGATCCAAAATTGTGTCAAAACTACATCATATTGTGGAAAATTGACTACTCCAAGAAGATTTGAGACATTTCAGCAGTCAATATACACACAGTTATTCTAAAAATTCAAGTGATTGCAGAAAGTAGACGGGACTAAAAATTCAACATTTTATAATTTATGATGAATGATTATGATTAAAATGGAATCGCAATTACAAAGGCTAAATCAAGACTCAAAATTCAACCCCTCGAAAACATTCCAGTTTTCAAGTCCTAGTATATGGACTGTGAAGAGGAAAAATATGAGAGACGTAAAAACATATTTTGTATAACATAATATGTATGAAAAGTAAGCTGGGAAGAATTTTTCACATTTTATTTTTGGGGAATTTTTCAAATTTATGTACGTGCATTTGTTCAATATTCTTATTTACACCAGCCGCGACACCGAAAAACTGAAAACGGAGAAAACATGAAACAAAAACGCTCGATCTTCACCAAATCAAATTGTGGAATTGTTTTTTCTTCCATTCTTTTGGCATCTGATGTTTCTTGTCTCTCTCTCCCACACATGTTATGTAGTTTTGCTATTACTATTTCCCCCTTTATTTTGGTTCTTACTCTTTATCCAGCCATCAAATTTTGCGGTACCTCCCACATTGAAACATGATTCTTCATCCTATTCTTTTTCTTGTCACGTAGTTTGTAACTACTTTTTGGTTGTTTACAGCTGTGTTATTTTATGTTCAATGTTTGTTTGATTCGTCTCTTACATACATGTAAATATTTACTACATTACCCCCAATTAAAAAAAAAATCTACAGTGTAGGAAGTGCAAAACAATAAAGATGAGGAAGAAATAAAGTACATATTGCCATCCGCGGTCACTAGAAAAGCATTATAGACGCATTAGCCCTGCATTCAGCGTTTTCTCCCAGTAGCCATTAAAGGGCTTTAAATTCTTTACACAATACAAAATAACATTACTTAACATATGTACAATGTACATAGTTAGATCATAAATACTATACTAGATACATACAGGGTGATCAACTAGGTACTCCTCGATAAAGAAAAATCATATCTCCGGAACTACATCGAATATCAACATGGGGTCAAAAGTCACTTGTAGACAAAGAACCCAAGTTTTTTTCGGCATGTCTTTGATCCTCCAGGTGGCGCTGGTCTCGGGGTCGCACAAGGTCAAATATTGAGCCACATGGGAAAGTCATCAAGATTTTAATTTTGGCGCCAATTTATTTTTCTAAAAAAACTTCATCATTTTTTAGCAGATACATGTAATTTTGTTTTTTGAAATTCAGCGCCATCTATGAATGGGAATTTTTCGAAAACGTCCTGTTTTCCCATAACACTACGTAAAATTCAAATTTCCCGCCTCCCAATTTTTTCATGAATACCTTACTACAAACTGACTTGGAAACCAAAAATATTTTGGCG
>JAQIVE010007542.1:0-10329 GCA_034698285.1 Sminthurinus bimaculatus
GAATTGATGACGTTTTTTTCAATACGGATTCACATAACAACATATTTCATTTATTTAAGCAGTCGCCATATTTTAATGTCATGCTTCTGTAGTTAATGTTTCGGTGCATAATCCGTGCATATAAAACACATAATGAGATGAACTTCGCCGTGCAAAACGTTTGACTCGAATGCCAATAAACCTACAGAATTATGCCGCATAAATCATGCTCATAAAATTTTTACAACTAGGTACATATTACAGAGTCACATTCCACATCAGATTATTATACATTTAAGTTATTTTAATGCTTTTATTCTTTCGTGCGTTTTCCATTAAGCTATGTAGATAATGTAGAAAGCATCATAGAGAGAAAATGTTTTAAAAAACTACAATACGCATTGAATGTGACTCGACAACATAACATAACATGTATTTCGCTAGATATATTTTAATTTTATCATGCGCTTTTTTTGCCAATCTTCATACTATTGAAACAAAAAAAATCATGATTATTATCGAAATTTCCATGAAATGTGTAGAGGCAGAAAAAAGAAAAGAAGTAACATCCAAGTGTTTCTGTGTTGAATTTGAAAATGATTCTTGAATTAATTTGTGAGACGTGGCAATGGTTACAAAATAAAAGAAATGTACACAATCACTGATTAAAGAGGAAAAAATGTTTGTCCGTATAAAAATAAATTACACTATTCTGCAGCAGGGATTCTTCTTGAATATGGTGACCATCCTGTGAAGGTTAAAGGTGTAATGTTATGCTGATTCAAGCGGATCTTTAAAGTAGATTATTATTCCAATACCCAACACTTGTTCTTACAGACCGTTGGCGGTTGATTAGGAGGAGCCGTCGCTCTACATTCTTTGAAACACTTCTGGAATTCGGCATCCCCCCTCTGAGATTCTTAGATTTGGACAAATAATAGAAAGGAAAATATGTAAACAAAATGTAGGTTTAAATAAGTGAACAATATTGGAGAAAGGCGGATTGAAACGAGGGAGACGTGTACATGTACAAACTATTATTATTACTTAATACTATCATTATTATCTGTAGAACATAGAATAGAATACTATAAAGCATTATTTATTTTCAAGAGTCTGAGGTTCAAATCTGAACTTCATGATAGTTACAATTTACTTATTAAAGCTGACAGTCGCCTCAAACTCATTACTCTGCCCGACTTCTCATCGTCAACATTTAAAGGATCACCTTTATACTCAAGCATAGTGACATGGAATTCACTCCTTATTGAATTGCGAAATACTGACAAGTCCGTTGTAAAGTTCCAAATCGAAATCTGTGAATATCTATTGCTAAAAGATAATGCAACTTTTATTTATAATTTCTAGTTTTAGCCTACCTTATAGTATTTTTACACTAGCTTTAATGTTATCTTAACTATAGTTTTATTATTTATTTTATAGCCTTAAGTGTTTCTGGGGGAGGATAGGTCTTTTTTGACTAACACAGACTACACTGAAATCTTGACAAATAAATAAATTCATGTAAGTATGTACGTAATTTGTAAGCTATGAGAATTACTATTATTTGTCTCTCCTCATAGTTCACGCAATTGCTGTAAGATTCTTAGCCTGTGCACTGTGTACTGTGCAAAGATAGTTTTGGATTTTCTATGTTGACTTTAGAATTAAAGGGAGTGCATACATAAAAACTAAGTAGCTTTTAAAAAACTTCGAAGGATGAAGGAACATAAATTTAAAGCTATTATTTGTACTAAAAAATTTGGTAAACTTACCAGCCAATGTCAGCATGGCGAGTAAAATCGAAAACAATATCAAGAACTTCATTGTGGCAGCTGCTGCTTGGTCCTATTCGCTGACGAATGCAGAACTAAGAACTGACTCTTGACTCTGGTAGTCTGATTCTTAACAAAATGGCAGTGTCAAATATTTAACTTTTAACTACTGTGAGTATACATGTATTACACGATTACAAATTACAATCCGTCTCCTTCGTCCTTTACACAAACAATTCCTACTAAATTAAACAAATATCCGGGCTATTCTTTAATTTAAGTAACAATAAGTACCAACAACGAGCTTTTTTCGTTGCGCGATAGCTCCTTGTAATTTACAAGGAGCTACTGTACAACAGCAAAAAGTTCCGTATTGAAATTATTAATGATTGAGCTCAAAGAATACCCCGGACATGTGTTATGCTCATTCATTTTACTGGGTAATTATTGAATACGCTAAAGAAACGTCTCAAGTTGAGGCTAAATATTCATACAGACGCAGATGATACGGTTCAATAATAAGCTGCTTTATTATTTTACACCTTTTACAAAACAAGAAAAAATGGTATACTTAAATACATGATTCATGATATTATGGAATAAGGAATAATATTGAAGAATGTGTTAAATATTGAACATCAAGTACAAAATTCCAAAACATAATATGATGTAATAAGTTATTTCTGACTAAATAGTGTGTTGATGGAAACTGTTATGGTGTATGACTTAGCAGACAGAGTAATCCAGCGTGTTAAATGTTAAACCAACTGATTATGATCAATATATTATCCGATTGAAAACAATGTAAGGTTAAAAACGCTTTGCTTCAATGAATCACTGTCAAAATCATGTAACATAGGAAACAACAACAATAGTATCTGTAGTTTGAAGTTTGAAGAGTTCTGGTTGCGCAATAATTATACTATAATTCGAATATATATCGACAGTTATTGCTAGGACGTAGAATAAGTAGAAATATCTAAGATGCATTCAACTTCCGCACAATTCATAAGGGAAGGAAAACGAGGAGTTCACATTAAAATACGAAATCGGAATACAAACTCACGCAACATTACATAAAGCTTATGTTTAAAGACGATGAGTACATCTTACTAGCCAGTTCCAAGTTTATGCGCCGAACCTCCACACGAGAATAAGATGATCAATACACTATTTCTTTAGATGAATCACTTTCCACAAACTCGTAGAATAACATGTAGGCATTTGAGCTTAAAACCGAAACTAAAGGCACATCATAGATATCTTCATCCGACGTTAAAAACCATCTGAAAAAGAATAACAATTAAATGGAGTTAAATACAATGTCTATCAATGCTAAAATCTAAAATTATTTCGACTTTTAGCTCGATGTTAGAATCTAAAATGCACAAGAGTGCAAAACATACGTGTATTTTGTATTTTTAATTAAACAGAAAAAAAATGGCCAATAAGTTTGCTATTAAAACTTGACCATCTTACTTATCATTGTTTAAGGGTCCCCTTCGAAACGTCACAAAATGACCAGAGTCCGCCACACCAGAATGAGATATCACAGCACCTATGAATACAAACCACATTTTATGGTATTAGTGTACAAAAATTCTGAGGATTATAAAAGGAAGTAATTTCAGAAAATTGTCTTTAAAATCCCTCATGATTAAAAAAATGATGCATAAATATAACAAATAACAGAATGGAATATAAAAAATAAGTATGCGCATATTTACAAATAAAAAAAATACTACAGAAATTTACAATTCATGTAAATAATATGTAAAACACTTACAAAGTCGATATTTGCAGCCATGCGAGCGAAGCAAGGAATTATGTATTAAGGAACTGGCATTTGCCGTCGCAGCACTATGCGCCGAATCACCGTTATTTCCATTTAGAGTTGTTTTACATTTGGCTTTCATAATGATGTCTGCCAACCGAGGAACGCGACTCAAGTCCAAAGTTTCGTGAAATGTTACAAAGTCCGACCTGTAAAGTAAACGTATAACAAAATGTATCGTCAAATGATAAAAAAATCACAGTGCATACTTGTATACTGCATGCATAATCTATAATGATTTTGATACATGTATGTATATTGTTAAAACGTCTGACCTTTTCGTACAACCTCCAGCGCTGCTCCATGTAGTGCGTTGAATTTGAAAACATATAGACAGAGGAAACTGCAGATTTACACAGACAAATTCGTTTTTATACTTGTACATACATACATAGTTTAAATGTCATGATAAAGAACGATATTATGTATTATATGACACGATCGAAATTTTAGTAATTTAAAGAAGAAGAGAATAAGGAAAATAATTTGAAACATGAATTATTATTGCCATCATGAGTAAGTACGCAAGTAACATTAATAATTTCTGTAATTACTTTTGCAACAACGGTGCATTTAGAAAATGAGGATTTTGTTTGTGTTCCATTATTTGCTGTACAGACGCTGCACTCAACTTCATGGACAATGACAGTCTTAAAATAGTTATTAATCAAGTCTAATATTGTGAGTACTTCCGAACTTCTTGGGGGTAGAGGAAGAGAGAATGCATGATACTTTTCAAGGACCCATCGACGCTACAAATAAAAAAACATAAAAAAATACTTTGTTTTACAACATGCTACATACACACAAATCAAGGTGAGAATGAATCAAAAAATGTAAAAAGGCTGTAAATTCAGTCATATTATTGTCACACTTACTTCCGTGAAACAAGTCAAACATTTCAATTTCGAAGCCAGCGTCCCAAAAAATGGATTCATTGGAAAGGACTTTTTAGCTGAATGGTAGTATCCAAGACGATGAGAAATATGAGGAATAATTTGCTTTGAAATACCATTATTTTGAAGGTAAGAATTTAAAGAAGCCCGTTGTTTTGACGATAGGGAATTTTCGGCATCATTTCTATGCACTACATCTTGCTCTATTTGAGTGTCCCCCGCTCCAGGATCAACTCCGTATGTCACTTGCGATAACACACTATTAGTATTAGTATTTATTTGGGATACGGAATCGCTGGATTCGGAACTAGTGGGAATTACACTGGCATAGTCATTAATTGCAGCATGATCAGTCATTTTGGTGGTTTCTTCGTGTAATGCTGACATAATATGCTCAAATAGTTCACATGCATCTTGCTCTCTCCGCCTTGCTAACTGATAGTTCATGGAGGATAGAATTTTCAGGATACTAATCTGGGGATTGAAGGTGTCACTTTTATGCAAATCCTGTCTATTGACATCTGCAAAATGAATGATGATAATGAAAACGCATTCACAAAAACATTATATGACTAAATCAACATATCATACGACGTACGATATTACGATATTATATTAAAATATGCATTCGGATTTTTGTTTAAACGTATTACATAATATTATAGTTAGAATGAGAATACAGCAAGCTGGGACGACTTACGGAGACAAGCCATATGAAGACTGGCCACCAAGGGGAACAAATGACTTTTGGAATTGATGATCGGTTGACCCTTTTCGTCCAGTGGATTGTAACGTTGATAGCAGAAGAGAAGCCAGTTTCTAAAATGAGTACATGCAGCCAAGCTTTGTAAAACAGCACTCACATAACATGTACTGCCCATATTTGGGAGACCTCTGACCTGAAATTTTCCTGCAGTGGAAGAATAAGAATATGAGCTATTACATACACACATAGATAAATATCAAATACTTCCATAACTTAAAAATAAACGCGTATACTAATGTCGTACAGTTTCGAAAATACACAAGTTCAATACGCAAATTAAACTCACTTTCTTTTTTATTCCCTTTTACATTTGGTCCAAAGAAAACAAAAATAAAAATCCCAGCCAGAGCAGACACACCGGCCGTGTATGCGAATTTTGTGTTGACAGTTCCCATTTTTTCGACACTCGACTATTGAATTATAAACTTTCACATTTTATACTATCCCAATTAACTATATTAAAAGTCGATGTATTTAATTACATAGTTATTAATAGTTTTAATTGTTTGCAAAAACTACAAAACAAAAATTGCAAAATTGCGACTAAAAAAACCAATCCATAAACAGTATATTATGGCATATACATGTATACATATACATAAGGATTTTTTATATTTTCCTGTAGTATTTCAAGTATATCTTTTTTTTTGTTCAGCTCTTCTTGGCTTTAGAAACCATGTGAGTAAACAAGACTTGCATAATAATATAAACTTTTCTGCAGTCGAGATAGAATTTTGGGTTGTAAAATTAGAACAGACAGTTTGTAAAAGTAGGGTTTGATTATTTCATATTATTATTATTTATTTATTTATTAAGTTTACTTTTATAATTTAGAGTTACACATCATTATATTTAAGTATCATTATTGTGTGTGTGTGTAACGGCAATAGTTCCATTAAAATCTGACATCAGCTTTAGACCTTTAGACTTTTAGACTAGACATTTTTTTATATTTGTTGACTCACTCATTTGTTAATTGTTGATGTTGACTCATTTGTTATATTAGTTTCAGTTCAGTTTACTACAAGTCCATAATTAAGTCAAACATGTATACTATTTCATTTTCATAGTTTTTATTCAAGTTTTAAAGGTGAAAAAACGAAAGTGCAATCGTTCATCTGAACATCTGAAATCTGAACCATTAATACTTAAATGACTGATATTTCATCAATATTTCATGTTATGAGATTTGAAAGGTTAATACCTGCTTAAATTGTGCCTTTAATTTATATTTCTGTGCCTACGATAAATGTTAAGTTGATTGTTGCTGTAAATGCTTGATCTTCGATCGTCATTGTCGTCAGAATTCAGAATAGTATGAACTATGAACTAGCAGCGAGACAATAAAGGAAGGCTTAAATATGAGTAAAACTTTAAGTGTTTAACATTTAACTACAATTCACAGCGGGCTCCATTAGATGTAAGTTGTAACTATACATCTATGCATACGCTTATACTTTTGCATATTTTTCAAATGACTATACTTTGACCAATATCTTAAGTTTATACGATGGTGAAATAATCTGTTTATATATGTTTTTTTTTTGTTTTTTTGCAGATGCTGTATAATCATTGTGCAATTCTTCAAATCCATGGGACGTAACCTTAATTTTAAATATGTGAAATTAAAAACTTTTTGTCACTGTAAAGGTTTTTTTACTTCAAGATACAAACAAGTATATATATATAGTCATTATTCATCATCATCATCATGCTTAAGAAGAAGGTTTCAACAACAAAATCCTTCCATGTCAGGGTTACGACGATGGACGCTGAGCTCGAATTTGAGCTACAGGTGAATTTTTGACGTTGATACTTGATACACATTTACATTTTACATTACATTATTTAATGTTGGATAATTGATCACGAATTATTGATGTAATGACGGGATTTTATGTTCACAGTGGAAAGCAACGGGGAGAGATTTATTTGACTTAATCTGTCGTACTATTGGACTGAGAGAAACCTGGTATTTTGGACTACAATTTGAAGATTGCAAGGGAAATATTTCATGGCTAAAAATGGATAAGAAAGTTAGAGATCAAAATCTACCGAAAGAAGATCCAAAGCAGTTTACTTTCTTGGTACACCTCTATATTTTGTGATAGTATAATTGACTGTAATACTCTCAAATTACCCAATAGCAGGAGCTATAAATAAACCGCATTCATTGTAAAGCATTCCAAATGTTATCTAACAAAACTATTCTTACAATCTTATTTCTTTCGTTTGCATTAGGCCAAATTTTATCCTGAAGATGTGGCCGAGGAATTGGTACAAGACGTAACTCAACATTTATTCTTTCTTCAAGTCAAGCAAGCTGTTTTATCCATGGATATTTATTGTCCACCAGAAGCATCCGTGCTTTTAGCTTCATATGCAGTCCAGGCCAAATATGGAGATTACGACGAACAAACTTACACACGGGGCATGCTAGCATCTGAAGGTATTAATTGTACTTTTTAACAGCATAAAAGTATAGAAGTTTGTGCCTACCAAAAACTGTCTTTAAATTTGAACCATGGTTACCTATTCTTGCTTAAAATAACAATAGAATGGTTTTGATGCTGATTTTGTATAATATACTTTACTTCACGCAGATCTTTTACCTCAGAGAGTTATTGACCAGTATCAAATGACTAGTGGGATGTGGGAAGATCGTATAAAAGTTTGGTATGCTGACCATCGAGGAATGTCAAGAGATGAAGCGGAAATGGAATACTTGAAAATAACTCAGGATCTTGATATGTATGGTGTCAATTATTTTCCAATTACTGTAAGTGGGACTATAAATAACAAGTCAAGATATAATATATTTTTAGACATTTTATGCATACCATCAAGGAAATGAGATTGAAACAAACTTCTTTCTTTTTTTCAATTATGATTATGTGTTTGATGTTTGAATAATCCACAGAATAAGAAAGATAGTGAGCTTTGGCTAGGAGTCACAGCGTTAGGACTGAACATCTATGAAAAGGATAACCAGTTAACACCAAAAATCAGTTTTCCATGGAGTGAAATCCGCAACATCAGTTTTGATGACAAAAAATTTACTATTAAGCCCGTTGATAAGCATGCAGCTCCAAATTTTCTGTTCCTGTCTCAAAAACTTAGAATGAATAAACTAATTCTCGAACTATGTATCGGAAACCATGATTTGTTCATGAAGCGCCGCCGTCCTGATCCCATGGATGTTCAACAAATGAGAACACAAGCTAAGGAAGAAAAATTAAGGCACGTATTCAATTTTTCAAAAACGGAAGTACATAAATCATATTTTTTGTCTACTCCAGTGAAAATCTATTTCAAATCTATTTCAAAGTTCCATGCGATTTGTTTGTAAACATGCTTTTGTTTTTACTCTTTGCAGGCGACAAATTGAGCGGAGTAAACTTGCAAGAGAAAAACAATTGAGGGAGGCAGCAGAAAGAGAGAAAGCAATGTTAGAACAAAAATTACAAGAATTTCAAGATGAAATTCGAATGGCCAAGGAAGCCCTTGTGAGTTTTTTAAAAAAAAACTAATACAAATTTTAATTTTTAATTTTAGACTTGGAAAGTACGGACAGTGTACATTATGTATTATTTATATTTATCATTTTTATGTAAAAGATTCGGTCAGAGGAGGCTGCAGAATTGCTAGCTGAAAAGTCCCGTGTAGCGGAAGAAGAAGCAAGTTTACTCAATCAAAAGGCGTCACAGGCCCAGATGGAAGCCGAAAGATATAAATTAGATAAATTACAAACGGAAGAAGAAATGGAACAAAAGATGAGAGAAACTTCCCAGGTATGTTCAACTAGTTTTTATGCATATCATATGATTTATGATAGTATTATTTTATTTTCATGTTCAAATTATGAGCTATGTATTTCTTTAAAAAATGTATTGTTGTATGTGTTTCTATTTTCACAGATTGTTGCTAGAATTTTAGAAGAGTCTGATAAAAGAAAAGGGGAATCCGAGCGTTTGAAGAATGAGTTGCTCAAAGCAAGAATTGCTGAAAAAGATGCCAAAGAGAAATTATTAGAATTTCTTTCTCAACCACCTGTGGATGTGTATAATCACAGTGTAATGCCAATAGCAGAGTCATCGTCGTCCTCATCATCAAGATATGGCCCAGAAACAAATGGAATTTATCCCAGTTTAGGCTTGGATATTTTACCTTCTTCCATAGTTACCACTACTACTACGAGTTCAACTAGTTCTCCCGTAGTTAGAGTACAAAAGCATGCTGGTGAATCGACAATCATCAATGATCATAGTGATTTATTAAATGATAATATTATAGAGCTAGATCCTCTTAGTTTAGAAATTGAGAAGGAGAGATATGAATACTTGGAAAAGAGTAAACATTTGCAGGAGCAGCTAAAGGAACTCAAATCAGAAATTGAAGGACTTAAATTAGAGGAAAAGCAAACTCAATATGACGTTCTTCATCAAGAACAAGTACTTTCGGGTGAAAATAAATATTCTACTTTAAGAAAAATTAAATCTGGTAGTACAAAATCTAGAGTAGCCTTTTTTGAAGAACTATAACAAATACAAATGTATGTATATATATATATACATTGGCAGTAAATTTTTAAATTGTTGAAAATCTATTAAAACATACTTCCTATATTATACTTAAAACGATAAAATGCTATTAATAATGCATGTTTTTGCAATGATAGTCGATGTTGATTATGCTTGATCGATATGATACATTTAAATAATGTTATTATATCTATTAACATGCTTATATATTAGTCTTCTCAATCTTTACTCAATTACATATTTTATTGTTGTTGTATTTAACACTGAATATTTATTTAAACTTTAAACTGAACAAGATTGTTTTTATGACATACAAATATATTATACTTATGACATATGACATATAATTACTTATTCAAAGTAAAATTACATTTGAATATTTCTCAAAATGCAAACGAATAAAGTGCCTTATAAAGAGCTCCATGATTGATGATAACTATCTCTGCCTGATTACAGTTTTCATTATACCCAACCTATCATAGTTACCATCAATTTTGCCAAAATCTAAATTGTTAGACAAATTTTCGGTTAGTTCGCG
>JAQIVE010007543.1:0-10329 GCA_034698285.1 Sminthurinus bimaculatus
GGTGGTTTAGATGGGTTTTATATGCTCTTGCAATATGGATCAAAGCGGATCCTTTTCTGTTGTTACTAAGCCAGACTGATTGTAAGATTTCTTTTGCCAAATGAAATTCGTTGCGTGGGAAATTATTTATTTCTTTTCTTTCCATACTGATTTCGAGCAAACTTCTCCAATGAATTTCCTATACTTTTTCATAATTTCTGAGACTTTCGTTCGACTTATGGAACAGGGACTCGAATCTAACCCACTGTGGAATTATGAAACAAGGTAGCGTCCAATTTCCCATGCTAGTTTCCTATTGAAACTAGCATGGAAAATAGGTAAATTTTCCAACATGCGTTTTCGTTTCGCAATAATCAATCGCAATCACAAATCAAAATCTTGCCTCCCCTCCCCCCTCCCATAACTTTTCTTTTTTCTTCCATTCGCATTTCCCATTTCTCATTCCCATCAGACCGATTTCTAGGGTGACGAATTTTGAGAAAATTAAAAACTTTTACTTTAAAACGTCGGGGGTCGGGGGTTTAGACTTTTGCTTTTTGCTGCTTAATGCTTTGTATCAACCATTCATAAAAAGCCATTTTCGTCGTATTTTTTTAAGTTTTCCTCATTACTAAAACCTAAGTGGGAAATGGGACATGGGATGTGGCATGGGTTTCCTGTTAGTATTATATATCTATGAACAATGAAGTAGTAGATAATAATATACGAATGACGATGTACGTAGAAGGAACGCGTGAACAAGATGTGATTTTATGTTATAGTGAAACGGTGAAAAAAGGAATCTCAACTTGCCTCATTATATGAAATTATGAAAATAATGCACTGTACACTGCAGCGCATCATTTTTGCAGCCTGCAATCGTTTTTTCACTGTAATAATATAGTGAAAATAATATAGCGATAATAATAATAAGTATAATATAGCGAAGTATCCTTTATCGTAGGAATCATTCATATTAAGGTACAGTAAGTATTTACCAACAAAGGTTCCTAGTTCAATTTCGGTTCGGTTTCCATCCTTTCAATTTTGATGAAAATGAAATGTTACCTATAATATGGGTCTAATGTTCGCAAAGAAGTAAGTAAATATAATCCTTACATATACTATGATATATGTATCTAAGAAACTTTTGAAAAATTCGTCACCAGAGTGAGGTCGTATCATGGTCATATCATTGTCCCTCCAGAGTTTCTTATACATTACTTTTCAGATTTCAGTGTGTATACACGCATTAATGCGTGTATTTCGTGTAAAATATAAAATTAGATCGAAGCCCGTACTTCATATGTTGATGGAATTAATAATTAACGATAAGCTACAAAATATTAATATAACGTTGGTTGTTTGCTTATCAAGCTTACTTTTTTATTCTTCATTCAATGTGCTTTGGATATACATTGTATAACAATAATTAACTGATTTCATAAAAGTACCTATGATAAAATTAGTTGCGAATGCGATTTGCGATTTCGTTTGAGTTTTGCGAGTTTTATACACATATAATGAAGTCATTACTTACATTAAAATACTGCGATGTAAAAAAAATGTCAAGAAGTCTAAAGTCTGTGTTATACAGACGGGTAATATTATTATTTACATGCGATCGAAGCGAATAAAACACACTCTTACGCGGAGTTACTTATTAAATTATTCACTAGTTCTATTGTATGTGCAATGTGCATACAAGTTATTTTGCATTCGAAACTCGTAAATAGCGGAGGTATAGATACATAAATATAAATAGGTAAAGTAACAAAAAAAAGTCAAAAAATATTTTCAATAGTATTTTAAAGTTTAAAGTGAGCATATGCTGAAAACACAGGAGTAAGTTGTGATAAATAATAAACATTGTCAATAATCAATAATCAAAACAGAGTACATAAAAAATAAAAATATTTAAATAACATGCATACAACATAAGTAAGCACAAAAATAAAAAATGGACATTAATCGCAACTTCACTCCCACACGATTGGATTTTGTGTGAAATGTGAAATGTCATATAATCACAAATAATATTAAAATTGAATTTACAAGACACATATTCAAAATAAAAAAACGTATGTCAATTTTTAAAAAGATTATCAATTTGTAAGCTGATTATAACGTACGGGTAATAAAAAAATAATGAAGCGCTGAAAATATGGCATATTTTTTCTTACAGTAAAACCTTCAGCTATCACAGTTATCATTTTTTAAAACCAGCATTGCAAACGTACAAAACTCAGTCACTAATATTTACGATTTCCATTCCATTAGACTTGGATGACAGTTTTGAATATGAGCCCGAAGATGACGAGTACGAGTGAATACAGCTTTGCAAATTGGGTCCATTGGACAGGTTTTCATTTCAGTTACACTATTCAAACTTGAAGCAGATGCCTGTATAAAGCGACAAAAAAGGTGGATTATTTTCCGCGTACCACAATAGTGTTTATAGGTTGCTAAGAACATATTATTATTTAATATGTTTTGATTATTTTGCATTTTAATTAATATAATAACATAGTAAGTATTGTATAACATAATATGCACAACAATTAAAAATACAACAATATCAGATATTTAATAATTACTGATTAATTTACCTCAACTGGCCCTATTTCAACTATCGACGTGTCTAATAAGTTCTGATCGTTAGGCTCTGATTGAGAACGACGACGGTTCCCATCCCTATTAAAAATCACAATATCGTCCGATTAATTACTTATTGGTCCAGTTAAAATTTTGGATTTTAAATGTTATTATTCATTACAATAATATGCAAGTAGAGAGTAGTCCTTACCAGGAGGAGGCATTCAGTTGATCATATATCTCTTTCAGACTGTCATATTTTGCTTCAAACAACTGGGCTTTCTGGATCAGTTTGGCGTTTTCATCGGCCAGAAATTTGATCTATTAACGAAGGAAATTTTAAATTTTAAATGATTATGAGCATAGAGAGTATTATAAACTGCTAACTACGATTATTACTTAAAGAAATGTAATAAGGCAAACAAACACATGGCCAATATTCTGCCTTACAACAAATTATTTTGTTATTTTGTGTGTACATACCTTGTTGTCTAATGAATGAATTTGTTGTGTTTTCTCAGCTAAAAGAGCTTGGTTACGTTGAGAAGTTTCTTTATCAGCTTGTACAAGGGTTTTCTATAAAAACACAAAACAATATCAACATAATGGGATTTGCTTCTTATTGATACGTAATACGTAAGAAAAATTTCTCAAATTTAATAAATGAAAAACCTATACTATAGTAGTCAGGAGGTGCTAAAGAGAAGTATGTACTTAGAACTTATGTATTAAAGTTGCCTTACATAATGCGCTAGGATTCTCATGTTACTTCTATTTTCTGCTTTCATTTCATCACATTTAGCTTTATAAGCCATTTCCATCTTTTCCAACTCTTGCTGTCCCGTTTCTAATGACTGGCGAAGATTTAAAATTTCTCTACTTTTCTGCTCATTTATTTTCTGGAGGCCTTTGTCTCTATTCTCCAGTGCAATATATTTGCGGTATAAATCTTGATACGCAGAATCCATTTTCTGAATAGTTTCTTTTAGTCTTCGAATTTCAGCTCGTAGTTGAACGTTTTCTTTAGAAGCATTTTCAATTTGCTTATTAATTGAAATTATTTGCATATTTGCAGCTGAAAGTTCATCCAAAATTGAACTATTCGATTTTCTTTCTCCTTGTTTTAGACTCCTCAATTGTTCATACTTTACTGTCATCTTTTCAAGACACTCCTTTTCTTTTTTCAGCTTTTCTGCAGCCTTTGTAATATCTGATTCGAGCGATAGCTGAATAGCTTTGAGATTATGATTTTCGTTACACAAACTATTATATGAAATATTTAATTTTTCAAGTTGTTTATTCATTTTTAAATTTATCTCTTCATTGAAATGTTTTAATTCCGATGTTAAAATTTCCGCCCGACTTCTTTCATTTTTGAGCCTGCGTTCGATTTCTTTAAATTCTGTTGTTAACTTTTCTGACCGACTCCTTTCACTTTCAAGTCTTTGTTCGATTTCTTTAAATTTCTGTTCTTTGGCGATTCCCGTTGATTTGAGATTTTGATATTTCTTTGATAACTGTTCGAATGAAATTTGTAAATTTTTCAGTTCTTGAGCCTTCTCATTGATTTCAGCTCGTAGTTGAACGTTTTCTTTAGAAACATTTTCAGTTTTTTCTTTTTCTTCTCTCAGTTCTTCTTCTTTTCTACCAATAGTGACTTGGTTTTGCCCTAAGATTTCTTTGAATCTATACTCATCGAATTTCTGTGAAAGTTGGCTCTTTTGGAGTTTTTGATATTTTTCTGATAGTTGGTCACGTTCAACTTGTATCTTTTTCAGTTCTCGGACTTTTTTATCAGCTTCAAATCGTAACTGATTATTTTCGTCTGAATATTTTTGAACCTCTTGATTTAGTGCTCTTAGGTTTTCCAGATTGCTATTCATAGACTGTTGATAATTTCGTTCCAATGTTTCTTTAATCTCATTGATTTTTTGTTCATCGGAGACTTTGGAAGATTTTAAATTTTCATATTCTTTTGACAGTTTTTCATACGAAGCTTTAACACTTTCAAACTCTTGAGCTTTTTTATCAACTTCCATTTCTAGTTGAGCCTTCTCCCTGGAATATTTTTCAGTTGTTTCTTTTTCTGCTTTCAACTTTTCTTCGTTTATGCTAATGATTTTTTGATAATTTTGTTCCAATCTTTCTTTTTCCTCGTTGAATTTCTGTTCATTGGAAGCTTGAGACGCTTTCAAATTTTCATGTTCCTTTGATAGTTTATCATATAAAGCTTCAAAATTTTTCAATTCTTGGACTTTTTTATCAACTTCCATTTCTAGTTGAGCCTTCTCCCTACAATATTTTTCAGTCGCTTCTTTTTCTGCTTTCAATTTTTCTTCGTTTAAGTTCATGGTTATTATTTGGTGATTTTGTTCCGGTTCCTGTGGACTCGATGAGACTTGATTTGATTCAAAGGTTTTTCCGAGAGCTGCTGCTAGTTCCTGCCGTAGTTTTCTTTCAACCTTCTTTAGCCTCTTCAAATCTTCAATGATGAACTATGAAATAATCATTAAAAGTGATAATGAGTAACACAGGCTACTAAGAGCTTGATATACAACAAAATAGTATAACATACTCATCGATAATATGATAATATGTAGAAACTGCTAAAAAAATTAACTAGGTTTTTCCTCCCTTGATTCGCAGTTAAAATTTTCTGCAGTATCGTACAATATTGTAAAATTTCTAACCATGTTCTTATTCATGCGTAAGCCAGAAATTGAATTTTCGTCTTTAGCAGGGATTTCATCAGTTTGAGTCACTTTATCTTCTTTGACATTCCATCTCAGGTCCATGAGTTTACTTCTTGGGCGTATTTTGGGAAGATTAAGAGAATGTCCCAAAAATTTCTGAAAATTAATTGAAATTCGATTCAAAACTTTGAAGCGCATCATTAACTTCTTATGTCTACCAACATGCCAGTAAAATCGTTTTAGCCGTATGCCTGTAAATCTTTAATTCATTTAAATACATAGTATATCGTATACATTATACATATCTACTATATGAACAGGGAAATATACATAGTGAAACAATCTACCTTTACAGCTCTTGCTGCGTTTTCCCCCTCTTGGGCACCACTAGTTTGTAAATAGTTGGAAAGAAATGGTAGCAACACGTTTGGTTCATCCTCATTTGGTGAAAGAGAGTAGTCGCTAGTTGCCTCATTATCTTGATCTCTATTGTCGTTTACATTCTTAAAGGGAAGGCGTTGTAATGTAAACCGACCTCGCTGAGTTTCCCTCATGGTCAAATTTGCATGGGCTAAATTAGAAAAAGAAGAAGAAAATACAGTCATAATATAACTGTCGCTAAATTTAAATAATCAATATAATTAATATTCACAGTAAGTACTGTGTACATCTTGATTACATGCGTTGTACATATTGTACAGAACCTAAGTTAATGCAAACACAATACATAATATAAAGTATAATAATATGCACGATAAATGGAACAGGCGATTATTGAACTATTGAACACTACATATAATATTATGACCTATTAAAATATGGCCCACCAAACGAGCTCTTTTTTCTTCCATATAATTTTGTGTCATACAAGAGCTCCATTGATCAAAAATTAAGCTTAAACTGAATGGAGGTTATAAAAAATAACATCTTATAAGCTGTTAATAGTTAATAGCACTACGTCAATGTCATTGTCATTATGTATGATGAAATGAATTAAATTTCAGGTTAATTTTGAAGATACACGTACATTTGTTAAAACGCCAAATGTAACCTTTTCGAAAATAATATGATATGTGATATGATGCAATAAGTTGTAACTATCACTAACACAATATTGTTTCGAATGAATTAAAAAAGACTTACATAAAACCATGATATGGTTGGTAGAATTTGGATTCCGGATATTATTCCAAGCTTCTGTTTTTAGAAACACTCCCCAGAAAACTGCTGAAAAACGAAAACTTTTTAGTTTCTTCGGAGTACAAAATGACTGCTATATTCAACGCACAAAACTTGCCAAAGAACTAAAACCTTGCTATAAAGAATTGTATATTATTTAACTGACAGAACAACTACTTACATATAAATATCTGTGTATTTGTGCTCACTGGATTCTTAAATTGTTCTTGGACATTTTTCACCTAATTTTGCATAATTTCGAAGTACTTATAATGAGAAACTTGGTACGTATAAATGTGCATACCATGTGGTATAATATAGAATCGGTATTATGTTGTGCTCTCTATGTAAATCGTAGGATTTTCTACTTTAAAAATAAGCTTTACACTCTCCATTTATATACATCATTTAGAGTTACATACCAGTACTATTATTACAAAAAGAGCATGTATATTATAATACACTACACATAGGCATTACCATAATGCCATTATGTAAGTATCTACACATCAGTTGTATGGTGAGCTATGAAATTACAATGTTTCAATGCATTAAATATTCTATTCATTTGAAACACACTCTTACACAATAGCCTATCTAACTAATGCATAACATGAAAACAATGTAAGTAAGAAGTAATAACGTTGCTTACAACAATATACAAGCACTTAAACCTTAAGCAGCTTCATGAATTGACAAAACCTTCCCAATCCAACCCTAAAACGTCTAGCAGTAGACTATACGATAACATATACATAATACATAACATGAACCATGAACCATCATTTTTTACTGTAGTAAGTTATTGGCGTGAATTTTTCCAGTCAATACCAAATATTTACTTTTTAGATTCGGAGGCCCTTGTTATAATTGCTCAGACTCAGCACTTGGGTTTTGTTGTTGATGTACCAATAATATGAAAGTCTTCTTTTGTTGGTAAAACTTGATCTTTAGTTTTCACAATATTATCCACTGAAGATGTCATGAATGACACGAGACCATGAAACAATAATCTAACACACAACATATTATTAATAATATTTCTAGCCCTCTAAAACGTCCCACATCCTAGACCCAAGAAAATGAAATCAAAATCCGACTTTCCGAATCCCAAAATTTCTTGTTAAAAGTTGACATTTGTTTTTTGTTTTTATACTCAATCCTGAAAATGCATTTTCCTACTTCTGCATACGTTTTGCACATAGATTTATTCATAAGCAGATAAGAGGATCCAATGTATTAGGTTCATTCAGCATTAGACTGAATGGGCTAACATTAGCAAATGGGAAGCTACTACAAGCGCCCTACAATGATGACAGACGACGACAATCGCTGTGACGTCATGATATCATGACGGATGTTAGCACCAGGGAGAACAAGAATGCTCTTCCGAACTTTTTCGTGGAACTGTAATACAGTACAATAAATATACACATAATTATATCCTTGATTAACCAGGGAAAATCGTATTTTTTTATCGGTTTTGCTACTTTTGTCTGTCATCACTTGGGCGCTGCTGGGGAATTTGTCGCTTCCCAATGTCTAAAGCACACAAAAGATCCTCCCGTCTGTATATTAGTATAAGTCTATGGCAAAATATTTGCTTTTTTTTGCCAAACCCCGATTTATCAAATTTCCCACTTATTTCAATGACATCTTTTGAATCCATAATCCACTCACATGCATAATTTTTTTGTACCAAATGCCTTAACTTGGAAAATGAAAGTTACTTAAAATACATTTTATTTTTATATGACTTTATGTGATTAAATGACGATGTTTACAATGCACACTCAGCAAGTAAATATAAATCTGCAAATGTGCCTGTACTTGCACCATTTATTGGATTTTAACCTCCTGAGCTCAATGGCATAGCTAGTTTTTCCCAAAATAGTCTAGTTTCAAAACTGAAAATTTTTGAGATTTTTTGGATGCCACTCGTTGCTGATCGCCCCCGAATTCTCACTATGTACCAACTGATGTTCAAGCTTTTGAATTGAGACGATTTGGGGAACATGACCTCGAACCTGGACTTTCTATTTCAGGAGGTCAAAACATAAAAAAGGTACAGCAAATCCTAGACGTGTAAGTACTTGCTGATTTCTGAGTTAAGCATTGTAAATACGTATCGAATACTTATCTTGTTAGATATATCATGCAATGAATCAGTTTTAAGACTGTACTTACGCATGTGCACTTTATTCAAAAATGTCAAACATTTATTATATAAATACACATGTTCGATTATTGATAGCTAGAGGTCCAGAGTAGATAAAGATGAATAGTGATTGCAATTAAAAAATTTCTAACAAAGCAGCGTGCAACTAAAATTTTGAGTTTCGATAAAGTTAAAAGTTGCCCTAAATATTGTTTATAGGTATCTCGTTATTGCTATTTATCCTTATCAACAATGTCCCTGTATGTATGGCTGTCTGGGTGTCTCGGCTTAACTAATTTGTTGGAATTTGTAGAACATTGACCGATAGGTTTTTCCTCCAATACAACGGCCCCCTTAGAGACATACTTTGGTATTACACAAATGGCAGCACTTAGCGAGTGGGTCATCTTTAGAACAATCGGCATCGTTTTCACAACTTGACTCGAATTCCGCCTTTTCCTGAATGTCACTCCATCCTGCAATACATGCAAAAAAATTTGGGTTTTATACATATTATGTATTTCATATACATGTTCGGAAAGCTCAGTGGAAAGTTCGAAGCTTTAAACCAATGTTAAAAAAGTTATATATAAATAGACATTCTCTCTCATCATACCGTCACAAGTTACAACTATTCGAGGACAGGTACCCGTTGAAGCACTATCAACTGAAAAAATATTCGATCATTTTTTAAATTCCACTTGTTTTTTTCAAGAACAAGGCTTGAGAATCGAACAATTATCATGATTATGATTATTAATTATTAGTCTCTCTCTTTACCCTCATTGGCAGCAAAGGCAATCAGTATCGTTGCTGCAAGGAATAAAACCGACAATCTGCGAGCTGTCTTCATTTTGTCTCTGATGATCACTGGTGATAAATTCCAAATTTAAATGTACCCACGGATTTCCTCCCGCTCAGTGTTGATTTTGAAGGTTCTGGAGGTCCTGGAAAGGCTGGAAAGTATGGTAGCAAACACTACAAGCCTTGTGCTAAAAGGTTGAATTATAAACGATTTCAGCGGATGTGCAAGAGTTTCACACTTTGGAATGTCATTATTTCCAGCTCATGCTGATGCAATTTTTGTTTATTTTTATGACCCAATAAAAAGTTTGTCGGTAACATATCCAAGCTGTTTAGCCATTTGACGTCAACCTTTGCCTCATGTGTTATACGAAGAAGGAAAACAACAATGCCTCAAGCCTGCTTCATTTTTCCATGTTTTAAATACACCTTTCTTAGGTACATATTACTCATGTACAAACGTATTTACTCATCATTCTCTCAACCCCGCATGAAAAAATAATTGAGATAGCTACCAGTCAATAAAACCAAGGTTTTAAAAAAATTTGTTACCCGAAATTTTGGCCTAAATCTCAATTGGAAAATGCATGCATATAAATTCATTTACTTCGTGGTTCGTGGCATGAAGTTCTAGGAATATGTATGCATCTTAATGCTAGCTATTACATCAACTTAAATACGCCTATTTCACTTTACGCCGTCTCCGCATCTTCCTACTGAAATATCTCCAGTGATTTCCCATGAATAACTAACGAGCCAAATAGCAAGCTCGTTTTTTTTGTAGCCAAAAATTCCGGGAGTTGTAAGAATTTCTTCTGCCAAATGTTGTGTGTACCGTACATGCTCTTTTAGTAAGACTCGTTCCAATAGTACGACCCGGGGCAATTTGCTACGTGCTTTTTAAATGGAGCAGCATTTAGT
>JAQIVE010007544.1:0-10328 GCA_034698285.1 Sminthurinus bimaculatus
CTTCCTCTTCTTCTTTTATGATGTGTGTGTATGTACTATGATCTTAAGCATTGAGTGCTATTCACACCAGATCATCTCATAACAAAAAAAGCCTCAAACTTTCTTTCCCCTCGCTTTTTTTCTGTCATTTCTACAAGTCTGCTTTTGTTACCAAATGATGAGGTCATTGCTGCATAGGAAAAAGCATAAAAGGACTTTGCGGCGTCAAAACTCGTCATTTACTTGAATGTATACACACTATGCGCATCCACTCTTGATCTGCTTCTTCACGTTTATTTTATCTCTATCTTTTTCATCCTTCGTCTTGTGCTGATTGTGGATTTGGATTATCAGGTAAAATGTTTAACATTTCATTTTTATCTTGTCATTGCTTGTACTGTCCTTCATTTTTTAGTATGCGCTGCAATTTTTTTGCCAGTTTAAAATTGACGTGCCTATTTTTCCAGGAGAGAAACTTACCTCTACACTCATAGCGGGAACATAATGGACTCCCCGCCGTCCATCATTTTGATTCTCTCTCTGCTGTTCTGGAGTTGGAGCGGCGCTCTGATCGTCATCTCGTCGTCACCTGTGAACGCTGACACTCTAAATGACACCACAATAACAACAACAACTGAGCCGACCCTGGTGGTCCAGAATAATTATGAAAGTAACGAAAACTTGACTACCATCAACGTGACGACCACCCGGACTCGTCGTCACTTCATGCGGCTTTTCAACGCCCCCCGGCGTATGATCGTCATTGGAGCGGCGATCCCCAAAGACGGCCCCCGTTACAGCTGGAGCAACTTGAAAGAAGCCATGGACCATGAAATGGGTCACGCTCGCAGTAATCGCCGGAGTCACAATCTTTTTTCCTCCCTGTGGTCCATGATGACCCATTCGGCCGAAAGTCGACATGAAAGTTTCCTCACGGAGAGTCAGCGAGCCTTTGCGGCCATCAATGACGATTACCCAGAAGCCCTTAGACTCCGACTCTCCCGGGCGGTCCGAAAAGACCGGGGACTCCGGGGTCTGGTCAAAGTGGACCCTCGAGGAGTCAGCTGCCGGGATGTCTGCACCCCCAACTCGATTGGCTTTGGACTCATCGGCTTCTGCACAAACGTCTACTGCGAGTGCGGCCCACTCCCTTTTCCAGCCAGACAAACCAGAAACAACTTCCACGGACATCAAGATGATGATCAGGACTGGATTCAATCGGTGTCCATGGAAATGCGAGAGAATCGTCTGCTCAATTGCCCGGGTCGACAAGTCTTTGATCCAGACCGACTCAAGTGTCAGCTTCCGGAGAGAACCAACCTCTGCTCCGATTTCCAGGCCAAACACCATCAGCACGCCAGTCCAATGTCCAGCCATGAATATTTCAGTCATGAGCATAGAGATCAAGATCAAGATGGAGAAGGGGATGAGGTGAGACCAACCTGGACAAAGGCGCCAGATCAAAAGTGGATGCCCTGGATGCCCGCCGTTCAATCGCCATGGCCCCAATCCAAATCCAGATGGGAACCTGTTCGTCATCCTCATCGCCAGCCTAATGTCCCACAGAGACTTCGAGCGTCTGGAGAAAAATTAAATGGTGCCCGAGTCCCAAGCTCACAATGGAACTCCCTCAGCCGTGACACGGTGACCACCTATCGACCTCCGATGCATCTGGACTACCCGGCGGCACAAAATCACAATCAACCGACACCCCCTTCAAAATTATTCAACTCCCAACCAACATATGAGCCTTCACTCAGCTACGAAATTTATCCAAAGGTTTCATCCCAGGTCATTTACGGAGTTCCTTTGACGACTACCGAGTCCACCAAAGTCAGTACGTCCACTCCTACTATTCCTACACCCGCCCCTACTTATCTACCCCCTCCCACTACAACCACTACAGAGAGATGGGCATCTCCCACTTCCGTTTCTCCCCCCGTTTCTCGGGCCAAACCAAAGTCATCGCCAACTCCTTCAAGCAAGTCGAAGACTCCAAACAGTAATAAAGCGGCTGCATCCCCCCGTCCAAGTTCCACCTCCAAAGCGGCAATCCCAGTTTATTTGTACACCCTAAAAACAGCGGCTGCGGTGAAAGGCCAACCATCAAGATCCAGGAAACGACCCCATTTCGTCAACGGAGTTACGCGGAAGAAGGTGGTGACAAAACAGGAAGTGGAGGAGGAGGAGGATTATGATGAGTTTGAAGATTATCGGGATTTTGTGAAACCCAAACCGGGGGCAATCCTCAGCGAGTTCGGGTATGGGTTCGTGTGAGCCAAAACAAGGGACAGACTGATAAGGATTAGTGATGAGTGTCTTAGCTTTTTGTCGAGAGTCTGGGAATTGAAATAAAAGAGAGAGAGAGAGAGAGAGAGTCTCCGGTCGCTCTTATTTAACTGAATGTCTGGATTGATACTCGAGTCAATTTTAATAATTCAATAATTTACTACTTATTCTAATTTATTTCTAGTTGTTGTACATATCTACGTACAAAATGAATCTTGTTGTTGTTATCCTTTGAAAATGTGTTTGTGTGAATGGGATACTGGAGTGTAGTGATGTATGTAATGTAACTGTGATTTTATATATTTTAATACTAATAATAAAGTTGGGGAAAACTGGATCACCTATTGTGTACTGCCATTATAATATTAGACCAAGATAGAAGCACAAAATTCATTTTGGGCTTTTGCAAATTTTAAGGGCCCATTTAAGCAATTTATTGATTACCTAAAGAATTTCTCAAAAAGGCGACATTGTTTTGAAAAAGCATAAGGGCATAATTCTGGTGCAAATTGGTTATATTTTGCGTTAACTGTTTTTACAACCAATCATTTAACCTCATTTGACGAGAACACAATGATAAATGACATTTGTAACATTAAATATACGAAACCGTTTAAAGAAAACTTTTATGGCATCAAAAGTGTCAATTTCATAAGAAATTTTGCATAGAGAATTACGCCATATTAGCGACACAAAGGCTGTCAATAAATCTTCTTACTACGGTTAAATTAGGCTCTTGTGTGTTTGTCACCAAATTATCTTCCTCTTACAGTATCTCATTTATTGGGCATAATAGATTTCATGTATGCAATTAAATGTAGAAAGCACTAGCCGTATACGCTCCATTACTATGCACGTGGCCGCTGTAAATACTATGAAGCCAGAAAGTGAAAGGACTTTCTTGCATTTCTCACTGCCACTTGAACAATGCACAGACAAACATGCTTCCGTCAATTCCTCACTCTTTTGTGTACACGCAGATCGTCAAGTGTTGAATTCAGCAGTGTGAATGGTTCCATTTTGCCAAAAGTAAAATTTGAAATGATGCAGCTGTATTGAACAAAATTGACATTTTTTATAAAAATTAAAATGTATATTAAACTAACTACAAATTTTGCACAAAAATGAGCTTTGAGGCGGGATTCTTAGCATTTTTGGTCGAAAATCTTATCAACTTTGATCAAATTTTGATAAGATTGTCATGAATTGTCATGGAAATCGCACAAAAATCTCACCATCTGTTGTCAATTTTGTCAAATCTCATGAAATTTTCATGAGATTTGATAAGATTTTAATTAAACGGCAATAAGAGTTTACTGTCTACTGTCTATGTGTATTTTGTAAAATTTTAATTTTTTTCTTAATACAAATAACTCGATTTCATAATCAAACCTATTATGGATTTGCTCAAAGCTTGCTTTTGTAGTTTTGATACATATTTTCCTCTCTTACACAATATTCTCAAAATACAAGTTACATCAACAGTTACACAGTCAAAACTTGATGATGGAATTGGAGATGGGCAGTATTAAACTACAGATACACAGTGTACATACCATGATCAATAAGGAATAGACTGCAAAAACTGGTTCGAAAATGCACTTCAAGCAATGAGAGTAAAAGCGTGAAGATGCTCATTGTATGTATTCCATTCCAAGCATTGTATTTATATAAGATTAGATTACTACTTACTACTTAATCAATGCGTTGAGGTCATAGTTGCATATAGAAAGTATTTTATACATAGTGCGAAAAAAACATCTCATTTCCTATATTGATGTGCGTGTGTGTAGTGTGTAATTGTGTGCACGTGAATTCTCGAGTCCAGTGTGCAACGTGCATATACAAATACTCACTTTTGACTTGATACATAATTGATTCAGATGTGCAATCTCTTTTTCTATACTCCTTGCTCATTGCCCATCATCATCATCATCATCTTGCCATAAACCTGCCCCTTCCAACCTCTAACATGCTACTTGATTTCACAGAGAGATTGTTATAATATTCCCATTTGTAAACTGATATGTCACATGTCAGTAAACGATGATGTGCAGTAGTGCGAAAGAGAGAGAGAGAGAGATGGAGAAAAAGAATAAAAAAATAGAGAAAGAGAGGAAGAAACACAAGACGATGAAGACTTTTTTATGCAGATACATGGTGAATTTCTGAGAATTCTGCTTTTCTTTCTCGCTCATAACAACCACAACCCAATTAATTTTGTTGGACTGTTGGCTGTAAAATGTAAACTAAAAACTAGATAATAGATAATATTATATGTGTACGTGTATTAATTGGATTTGTACGTATACTTACGAAGCTGCACAAATAATTGCTCGTCTTTTGTTTGTACATAATCTGCATTCCCCACAAGTTCTCCATCATATCATCATTTATTTTATTATACATATACAAACATGGATATGGAAATGGGGAAACATGTTTTCATCTTTGGTGCAGCAAAAGTTGAGCTTTTATTACCTACTTGTTGGCGTATTTATGGCCACGCACAAACAAGAAGCATACGCACAAAAAATGCACATTGTTAAGAGTGCGTATTTATGCATGACCTGCTCGTACGTTTTAGATCACAAGATTGACTTTTCCTTATTCCTTATTGGATTTTAATCGTTTTCTGCTATTCCCCAATTTTGTGTGTGTTGACATGTGTAGATAATAGATAGCAGAGTGATTGAGTATGTACGCATGTATGCAGTTGCAGTCATCTGAAGAGAACTGACAGAATGACATTTATCGTTCGATTTGCCATTTCTAGACCTGTGTATAGTTTACCAAACTTTATTGAACATGTTTTTTTGTGCAAGGCTTCCCTAAATTTTGATAACTGATGACATTTTACATTTGACATTTTGCATTGTTAAGAGATGAGAGAGAAAACGAAAGCAAGAGCGAGAGGAGTCCAAAATATGAAAAGAGGAACCACCAAAATGCAGGGTAATAATTGATACCTAATTGAAAATTGCCTTTCTACACATTTCGTCTTACGTTTTATGGCTTTAATAAACTTTTATGTAATATTAATGTGCTTGTGATGCACAAGGTGCAGTGCACGCCTGAATGCACTCACGACTAGTTATCTATTAATTCACGTTGTGCGAGTATCTAAACATCCACCGCCAATTGTTTTGCTTTGCTGTATTGTATAACGTATGTTTGTATGCATAGTTCGCAGTTCGCACATCTGCCCCCTACTCAGTTTTGTGATTCATTGACAAGAAGCGTCCATTTCATTTGATCTCATTTTGTGCGGTCTCTTATATAATACTGACCCATCGCAGCAATAACATACTCTAAATTCATTTCCGGCTGTCAAAACAAAACATCGCTGGCATAGCTGACTTTGTCACGTTTGAATTATGCAACAGTTACTGCAATTAAACATGCGAGCCCACAACAAGACTCCCAACGATTATGTTTATGAATGTGCGTGTGCCGATAAAAGCAAAAGCCGTTCAAGGAATCTTCGCATTTTTATCTTTCTTCTCCGTGCAGCAACAAGATTGCTGCGCACGTACATACATATAAAACATTTTTTTCACTGCATCTGCAGTCCAAGTTAAAATCCCACGTAAGGTAGGATTTTATTTCATATTATCTAACCCATTAAAAATGCTTGATTTTTCGACAAAGTCGCACAGCCAAAAAAACAAGACATTTATTAGTTGAATTATTTTTTTTCAGAATGCGGGCATTTAGACTCTCAATGGCCGGTGTCCTCGGCACCTCCGCCCTCGCCCTCTTGGTTCTCGCCATCTCCCTTCCCTCCTCCTTCGCCCAGCGCCGAAACGGCACCAGTTTTTCTCAAGGCCTCAAGAAATTCACCAACTTTGCCATCATCGACCTAGAGCATGCCGGCGACGCTCCAAAACCCGTGTATGGACTTCCCAACCGGGAAAGTACTCCACTACCTTCGGTAGTTGAGGACTACGATGACGATTTTGAGCTAGAGCCCCTGCCCACAGCCCGGCCAACTCGACGCCCAATCCGCCGTCGTCCCGTGGCCCGTCGTCCGTCTCGAAGAAACCGAAATCGAAACGCAACGACCGGCCCCGTCTTCGTCATCGGCTCGGCCATCACCAGCCCAACCGAGAATTTCGGCCGAATCAAAACCGGATTTTCCCGGAGATCTAAGCGACAGGCTTCCGCTCTCCCCGTGGCCGCTCCAAGTCGTCCACGAGCCCTCACGGACACCGCCCGGAAATTCCAATTCCTCAACGACAACTTCCCCGAGGCTCTCCGTCTGCAGCTGTCTAAGCTCGTGCAGTGGGACCCCGACCTCCGACGAGACATTAAGGTGAATGCCCAAGGAGTGACCTGCAACGACGTCTGCCCCACCAACTCGGTTGGATTTGGACTCATCGGACTCTGTAGCAACGTCTACTGTATCTGTGACACGAGTGAGGATGAGGATGACGATGACGATGAAGGTCAAACCCCAGAATTCGGCCCAAATCGAAATGTTGAAGCCACCAAAAGAACTCGCCGACACCAAATCGCCCGTTGTCCTTTGGACCAAGTGTTTGACCCCAATCGGTTAATTTGTGACCACCCAGCAGAGACTGACCTTTGCTCCGATGACCCGCCAGAGAACCCAAATCCTCCCAAGGGACATGACGTCGACGATGATCTCCCTGTCAGCACCGGCTGGAAATCTCAGGAAAAACCGAGCAAGAGAACCAAGGTTGTCTACATCGGATGGGAAGCCCCAACTGCCAGCCCCGCTACGGGATGGGCTCCAACCACCATCGTCCGCCAACTCCAGCCCAGCTACGGAGCTCCCGCCGCCTGGAGCCAACCTCAGCCACAGCCACAGGCTTTGTATGGACCACCCGCCGCTCCTGTCCTGCCTCCAGTTCAACAACAGTATGGTGCCCCAGCTCCACAATATGCTGCTCCAGTTCAACAAGTGCAGGGATACTCCGCACCTCAACAACAGTATGGAGCCCCCGCCGCCACGGTCCTGTCAGCTCCACAACAACAACAGTACGGCGTCCCACTCCAGCAAGCCATGCAAAGCTTGTCCGTGTCTCAGCAATACGGGGCTCCCGCCTCGCGTAGCCTCGACAGTTACCTGAATGCCGCCGTTCAATCCCAGCAGGGAGGTTATCAAAGTCAAGTCTCCCAAAATTCAATCAAAAAAAAGCGAAGTCATTGAAATCACTAGTACAAAAAATGATGCAGATTATTTTGAATTTTGTGTGCAATTTGTTAAATGTTGAGTGTAAATTCCGCGTGTGATTGATGCTCTTGTTATTTTGATTGCATGATGTATTTGAGTATGTATTTGGAATTTAAAGTTTAAAATGTCTTCCTGAATCACGAATAAACTGCCCCTAGTCTTGTTTTTATAATTTTTTGTAATTTTTCACCATTATTATTTCAATCATGAATTTTAACGGTCATTTCACAATATTTTATACAAAACATCATGAACAACTAGACGTCGCGTTCAATTTATTTTGATTTTTACTTGTATTTATTCCTAAAACAAACGTCCATATTTTAGTTGACACATTTTCCATCATCTTTCTAATACATAATTTGAGGTGACTTTGGATAAAATTTAGTTTTTCCAATAGATTTTGATTTCGAGGGAAGTCGGACACAAAGTTCTCGCTCAATAACCTTTTGTCCCGGAGACAACACGGAATCTGTTTCCACTAATTTTTCTCTGACTGCATAAGAATGTGGTGGGTCAGGAAGAGACTTGATTCGTCGGCGATTGACATCCCCTCGAAAGAGTGTCTGGTGTTGTTGTCCTTGGTAATTGTCAATGGGAACTCGGATAGTCCGGTACTTGTCCTGATAGGCGATTCGATACTCCGTCTTGCTGCTACTCTGGGCCTTCTCTCTTTCTCGATAGATTACCCGGTCCACGGGGCAGTTTTTGTAGACAACTCGAATCTCGGGCTTTGGACAGTTCAAATTTCCAAGGCGAACAAAGGAGGCTGGAGATGACGAAGAAGCGTGCGGTTGTGGTTTAAAAAGGTTGGGAGGAGGAAGGCCAATTGCATTAGCAGGTGGTGAATTTCCAGCGTCCAGCCAAGTTGACAAGTGGACGGAAACGGACTCGGCCGCATTAAGATTCGACTCCTCGTTATTGTCTTGGTTTTGTTTTTCTTCTTGTTCTTCTGTCCCTTTCTTAGTTTTGTGTAGATCCTTTGTCTTTATCTCTTCAGGGTCAACTTTGGTTCCAGCTGTCACATTTACTGCACTTAAAATTCCCACTACCATTAGCAAAGCTTGCACCGAAAACGTTTGCATTTCGTCCACTTTTTATGAAAAATACTTCAACACACTTAAATTAGAGTTTTGCAATAAATCAACCGAAAATTCAACTTTTATTAATTCACTGTACTGTACAAGAGAAAAAAGAGAGAAAAAGTTAAAAAAGCTTTTATTGTGCGCATTTCAAAGCTGGGATGAGACTGACAAGCCATGATGTAGGGATTAGTACTTGTGCATAATATTGTGTATAAATTTATGTATAACGTTAAAACAATCTCAGCTCAAAGAAGCGTGCAAGTTTCACCATGATGATTGAAAGCACGCAATATTGAAAATTTAAATATAAACAATTCGCTGAAAAATCGCCTGCAATAATAACTGCATTAATCTGTAAAAAAATACTACAAACTTCTTCATTGTTTTGCAGGAAGGATTCGCATGCATGTGTGTTTTTATATTGATATTATTGTCCGCTAATTTACATTAACAAGGGTTGAGATTAAACAGCTTTCTTACTTTTCTACACGCGTGAGCAAACTCATACAAACGCGTTTCGTGTTAAGCCGAACATTTTAATACAGTGAGATTAGCAAGAGTAAATATTTATTTCTCGTTCATGTTTTCGCTTCTCATGCGATTTGCTTCCTTTTCCGTGTAAGTAAATTACACATGTAACAAGGATTAGACATTATACTTACTGTTTAATCCTAATTGAGACACGTAATACGATACAAAACAGCAAATTGTTTACAATGGAGAGTTGTATTAACAAGCTTGTTAATGGAGTTAAATTAGTCGACTTTTCCCTACAATCTTTTCAATCAAAAGTCCAATTGCTGACGTATAGTCGATGGCCAAGTATCAAGTACAGAAAATACTCGGCAAGTTTTGAGGAAACAATAAGAAGAAGAAACAATGTTCTCTCTCTCTCTTTTCTTCTCCTGTAGAAAACTCTATTAGTTTTATTTATGAGATCCCGTCTCCAGTTTTTCTGTATGCAAATTAAGGCTTAACTCCGGATTACGTTTTATTTCTACGATATCAATTTTATTTACTTTACGATGGCTTGGATCGTCGTGATTTATTTGATGAAGGTTTACGACTTACCCCTTGAATCAAAAATCGGTCCTGGACGCCATCTACTTCTTCTTTTAGCTTTCGAAGTTGCGGCAAGAAAGTCTTTGCTTGATAGAGTAGCTCAAAGTCTCCAGTGTCTACTTTCGTAGACCTGACCGTAGAACTTGTTGATTTTGATGCTGACGGTTGTAGTTGATCTAGATCTTTTGATTCTGATTCTCCTTTCCAATCCAATACAACTAGAAAATTAATTCCATTTTTGATGATTTTTATACTAAAAAAGACTTAAATGCTTACTCAAGCTCAAGTTGCACAACGCAAGTGAACAAAAGTAAGCATAAGTTAACCTTTGATGGCATCCCGGATGCATTGCTGACAGAGTTTGGCGGTGACGGAAGTTGTGCTGGAAAACATTGGATTAGGGTTGATCTCAATGAGGTAGGGCTGGAAGTCTTCCGAGAGGATGAAGTCAGCCCCTTGGAAATGAAAGGACGACGGCCGATGCACCATCGACTCCCGCGAGGCCAACAGGATGGTCAATATTATCTTTTTTATTTTCGGGTAGATTAACTTCTTCCAAATCGTTGGCTTTCCTATTTTACTGCATGTCAAACAACAGTTGACGATTTAAAAAAATAGGTAATCAGCTTGTTTTCTACCCTGCTGGCACCATATCAACTGAGCCATAAAAGCAACTCTCTCGACAACGTTGATTCTGGAGTTGACGAAGTTGT
>JAQIVE010007545.1:0-10327 GCA_034698285.1 Sminthurinus bimaculatus
GTTGCCGTTGTGTGTAGATCGGCAAGCTGGGACAATCTCTATCTATTATCTATATGGGATCCAAAGTAGGGAGGCTACTCAATATTATTATTATTTGATATTGTATTCTCTGTATACTCCATTCTCCATTCCCTTGTATGTGTATTGTGCATGTTGTGTACTACATTATTTCCCTGGTATATCTATTACTTTATATTATAGTGTATGATTTCATAGCTCGCTGAGTTTGAGCTCTCTTTCTCCAAATTTCCTTTCTCCTTCACTCTCTTCCATACACACACACATACACACATACACACGCTGTCTTTCCCTTTGTGTGTCTCACTCACTTTCTCTCTTTCTCTCTCTTTTTCTTTCTTTAGTTCCATCTCGTTATGCTACTGGTTCTGGCTCTGAGTTTTGGTTTTTAGTTGAGGCGGTTTTCGGGTGGCTTTCACTCCGTCTTTCTCGCTTTCTCTCTCATGTTGTCGTTTCCTCCAACGTCTTTAGTCTGTGTATAATTTTTTACTTTCTCTCTCTCTCTTTCTGTCTGTCCGAGTCTCTGCCTCTCTCTCTCTCTCTCTCTTGCCATTCTACACGATACGATTTCCTTCTCGCGCCGTTCCTCAATTTCAGTATTTTACTTTTCCATTGCCGTTTCATACGGGTTGTTGTGTGTTTGTGCGTTCAATCCTGTTATGTAGCTCCCTCCTCGCTGTTCTCTGTTTCTCTACTCCTCCCTCCATTTCATCCTCATCCTTTCTCTCAATATTTTACTAGGACTATTTTCTCCTGCTTTCTCTCTTACTCCTCCAACGAAAAGGAACGTGGCTGTCTCTGTCGTTGCCCGTGTCTGCCAGTGCTGTGAACACAAGTGTAAGTGTGTGTAAGTGTAAGCATAAGTATAAGTGTACGTGTGTCTGTGGATTCTCTGGGTTTTTGGAGTAATACGTAATATAAAGCCGGATTCGTTTATCTTGTTCTCACTCCTCACTTCCAATTCCATCTCAATCTCAGTCTCAATCTCTCGCAGCGACAAAATCCTCGTCAGAGCAGCTCATTACTATTACTATCATTATTTTGATTATTATTATTGCAACAACTACAGACCATATACATAGGAGCGTCGACCAACGACCAACGACCATCTACCCCGTCATCTTTATATTATTATCATTATCGTTGTCATAATCATTATCATTACTATTATCCTTGTGTTGTGACACTGCAAATAGGAGGACTTGACACTCGACCAAAAGGATTTCTCAACACCACACACTACATTACGCTACACCATACACCATAAGTATACATACATAATACACAACTCAACTCACATCCTACTTCATCCTCATCCTCACATCGTCGTCGTCGTCGTAGATACCTAAATGTTACACTCAAAGAAGTAATATATAGCAGCAAAAGCAAAGTGCTATTTGACTCATCTCTATAATTTTCTCAGCCTTATTCACCACTCTCTATTCATCCTTCTCCATTTCCAAGTACAAATATACAAGTGCAACCAGACCAAGCTTGCACACACAGAGAGACGAGCAAGTCCAAGTCCAACTGATTGTCCCTCTCTGTCTCTGCCGCTTTCTCTTTTCCTCTCGTTAATTGTGATTTTACTGTAGCCTGAGTTAGCCTGGCCTTCTATGATCTCTCTCTCTCTCTCTTTCCCATACATACACACACTCATACTAGCTCTCTCTCTCACTTTCTCTCTGTTTCAATTCGCTTTCTCTCTCTCTCTCTCCCTCTTTCGCTCCTGCTTGCTCATCTACTCTTCAATTCAGTTCCATTTCCCCGTGGCAGTCTCAAGGCTATTATTTATTCAAGGGAGAGAGAAAGAGAGGGAAGGACGTCGAACGAGTGAGTGAGCGAACGAGCGAGTGCTCAACCAACGAACCAACGAGCGAATGAGCGAAGGCACCAAGGACGTGAGTCACGGAAGAAGCAACGTGAAAGTAACTTAACATAACCTAACGCAGAGCGGAAAGGAGAGTAAAAAGTGAGGAAGAGAGTGACTGAGTGAGTGAGTAAGTAAAGCATAGTGTGAAGGATACACCACATTTCATACACGTACGGTTTCCGTTTTTGGATTTACTCAAGAGTTCCAGTCACAGCTGAATTTGAGTTTGGATTTACACTTGGATTTGTTGGCTATGTGTTGTGGTAGTTTGAGTTTGGACTTGGACTTGGATTTGGACGGAGGTTGTACACATAGTTAATACAAAACATAAAAAACACAGTCGTGTGCATTTTTCACACTGTAAATTGTAGATACCTAAATACAAACGATACTAAAGTTACCGGTGAAAAGCAATACATAGTAATAAAATACACTGATTTTGTATATTATACAGTTGCAAACGAAGTCTATACATACTTGAGCGAAGAAAATTATATGAACTTGGATTGTTTGCCGTTTTCGATTTCAACGATTTCTTTGTACAGTACACAGAGAAAGAAAGAAAGGACAAAGAAGAAAAGTCATTTTGGAAAAGAATAAAAGGGACTGTGACTGTACACAAGCACAAATACAAACAAGCTCCAACAAACCTCTCACATTATACATAGGCGTATAGAGGAGAGAGGAAACCCCGACAAAAAATCAACAACAAGTCGAACGGAACCGAAGAGAGCGGTCAGGCACGCTCAATGTAGGAGACACGCTAAATACTTGACATTATTACACTTTCATTCACTTCCTCCCCAGCCTTTCAATCTGATTCATCCATCTGAATTCGTATCGCTGTGTCTGTATCTATATCTGTGTCCTCGTGTCCGGAAGACTTGGATTCGGTTTCGGATGTTACTCTTGTGCTGTGGTCTGTCGTTGTTGTTGTTTTGAATGCCGATGAGATTGGGACTGGATTGAATTGGATTGGATTTGTGTGGCTCGTCATTGCTAATACTTTTGTGAGTATAGTGTATCTACATATTATAGTGTATACAGTTCAGCTGACTTGACTTCCTAGTGATTGTAATTGTAAAGGTCAAAAAATACAAACAGAGAAAGGCGGAAGAAGTCGACCCGGGGAATAGAAGAAGGAATTTGCAAATAGGCAAATAGGAAGGACGAGTTTGCTCAATGTGTGTCTACAGTTAACAGTGATGAACTGAATGTGTAATTTTATGTCCTTTGTACACTTTGCCTATCCATCAATCAATCAAGAAGCCAAACATTGGTCCACATTATAATACATACAGTACATTTGTGTCCATTAGCTTACTGTACATACCTATGGATAATTTAAACATGAAACAATGAATAGTCAATCGACCAGAAGCTGCTCAAAGAGTGTGCTCTGACATTGGGATTCTGGAATCTTCACTCCACTCAATGTTTGCTCTTCCTTGTTTCTGGACCCCTGCATACTGATTGCTGATGTACATTATGTATAATATGTATGCTCTATAAAGTGACAGAAAGTCAACACATTCAGCACATCATCATACACATTTACTCATAAAAGATACAAAGACGTACAGTTGTAACTATCAATCTGTGTGTATTATATTATGCGCAGGAGGCAATAACACGCGACTCACGATCAGTTACTCCAAATAGTGTGGTTTATTCCCCGACTACTCAAAAACCACAACTGCCTACATGAATAAAGGATTCGTATCGGGAGTTCATAGTGATTTCCCGTCGTGACTTGTTGTTCCTTCTTCTTGTTGTGACTCCTTCCTTCCTTGTCCCTGTGACGGTAGCCGCAATTATCCCCAAGTTTCAAATTAGACTTTGGGGACAAGTTATCCAAGTTAAAGGAGGAGCAAGGAAAGGCGGAGGGAACCAAAACGAAAGAAGAAGAAGATAGACGACCAAAAGTGAAAGTACAGGGGAAAGCAAAGGCAAAAGCAAAGGCAAAAGCAAAAGCAAAACAAGATCCCAAAGAGACAACAAGATTTACAACACAACTACAAATTTTCAATGTATGTGCTACACACTACACACTCATACATAAATTGAATTGTCTTGTAGTTTTCTGTGTCGGCTGTGGTTGTCGTTCAAGTTGTCTGCGAGTAACCATTTATTGTCTCCTATTCCGAGGTGTTGTTCTCTGGCCGTGCTGTTGCCACTTTCCACAAAATTACTTCAACTCTACTGTACATACATACACATTACATATAGTATACGCCCACAAATAAACATATTATAAACACACCGGTGACTAATTCAATTTCCGATCAAGAGCTTCCAACTTGACAACACAAACGCATATGTATATGGATACATAAGTGCATAAATACATAATACAATATTAGCTAATGGAATAGTGCGCCTGTGGCTTACTAAGCACATAGATATGTGTACGTATACTCAACCCTAGAAACTTTGTGACTGGATTGCCGATTTTAAGCATCGAATATCGAATGGTTATATGTACATAAGCTACAGAATATACAGGAAAGATCAAGAAAAAAGATTACGATTTAAGAAAAAGCAAGAAGAAAAATAAATGTACATGTTTGAAAAACCCAGACTGTCTTACATCAGTGTACAATCTTAAAGGAAGAGAAGGGGAGGGAACGAGATGGAAATTAGAGAGGGAAAGTACTTTTCGCAATTTTCCTTGATCATTGCCTCATCCTCAGCTACTACTGTAGAGCAAAGCGGCGAGTTGCTTTCACCTCCTTCTCCTCCTCCTCTCCAATTATTGGATTTTTTGTGCCGATGATGCGTTTTCTCGTGTCATCGACCAGAGGCACCAGGTCCAAATAATAAGAAATTCTATTTTCTCCTACTCGACAAACAAATTACCTAAACGTTACGCTATACTTGGTTCTTTAGTACGACTACGTGCGAGCTAAAAGAGGTGGAAAACGAGGTTCTGATTAATTTATTAGCAGCTGACTTTCTCCTCCTCTTTTTCTTCTGTCTCTGGAACTCAGACTCCAACTCCAGCTCCAGTTCCAGCTCTTTGCAGCTCTAAACTCCAAAGCCTGGAAGCAAAGTGTAAAGTGGAACAACAATATTATTATAACTACTTTATATGTACATAGTGTGTTCCTAACGGCGAAAACGACAACAGTGGGTAATTCTCTATAAGCGTAGATATGAATGTGAATGCATACATGCATACATATGTGGACATAAAACATGCTTCATGGGTCGTGAATGAGTGAAGCCGGCTCGAGGACAAGGTAGACTTGACATAAAAGGAGGACGGACAAGACATACATATAAAGTGACTGTGTGCAGCGTGCAGCAATATCACTCTTGTTTTTGGTCCTTTTCACTTTCTACGTCTTTCTCGACTCTACTTATTGTTCTACAATCTACACTCCCTCCACGCATATTGACAAGTTCAAAAGTTGGAGAGCACAAAGAGACGGAGAGAGAAGGAGGGAGCAGAAGGTAAAGGAAAACAAGTAGAGGACTGAAGGAAAGAAGTATTGTATAGAAGAAAAAGATAAAGAAGTGGGAGCCAAAGAAGAAGAAGAAGTAGAAGAAGCAAAAGCAGAACAGAGGTGGCAAAACACCGAGTATACGAGCACAGTGATGGATTTCATAGGACGCAAATGGAATTTAAATCGGTTAAATCGAATCGGGTTCTTCCTGCGACTCCTTGCCTTTTCCATCTTATTCGCCCTGGGAGAAGGTATGAAATAAAAATAAGACACAAAAATACTGAATTGCTGTTTGTACACCTATTTTCTGCTCCTTTGCTCCTTTGTTCCTCCGCACTCTACACAGTCGACAGAGTATGCGAGTAAAGAGTCTTGAGTCTTGAGGTTTTATTGTTTATCTCTCCATACATTTTAATATTATATTGTACTAGTTCATACATAATGCATCATATTGCTTGTTTCCTCTTGGCTCTTGTCTTTGGTTGTGTAACTTGTTTTGTATTGGTTTTTTGCGTTGTACCTTATACCATACATAGTACATACACCATATGTAAGTATTTTGTATCGTATATTATTGTTCTTTCTCGTGGAAAAAAAATCACTTTCGCTGGGAATTTTCACACACAAATACACACACTTTCCCTCTTTTTTATTATGCATGAACGTTTTCATTTTAATGTAGGTGTTGTACTTTATGTGACTATGATGTGTATTTTGTATTGCGTATTGTAAATAGGCAACGGGACTCAGTGTGGAAATGGAATTCTGGAACCTGGGGAACAAGTGAGTGCACACATGTATTCGTATGTAATATCTAGAAGATACATCATAGTTTGTAGTTTTTCTATCGTTATAATATGTACATTTTACATACATGTATGAAATACCATAAACCATCATGATCTTGTTTCGATAGAAAAAATACAGTTTGACCTTTTCAATGTTCATACAATATTTAATGCGGTTCCGACTCTATATATTATTCAAAGTGTGATTGTGGTACACCGGAGCAATGCACGGATCCCTGCTGCCGAGCCCTGGTTTGTCAACTTAAGGAAAATGCCGAGTGCTCCAATAATGCACCTTGCTGTAAAAATTGCAAGGTAAGTAGGTAGAAGTACATAATACATAGACATTTACCATTTACATGGTTACATAAATACTCGTACAGTAAAGTAATTCATTGTAAGCTGAATATTATATGTATGAATATTATGTATGAGCTTCAATATAAAACTGACATGGACACGAAAAAAGATCCACTCCATGCTCTGTGCACTTTTTCCGTATGTATTATGTATGTATGTATAATGCACAGTTGATCGTTTTCACATCGTTGATTGTGAAAGACAGTTGGAGAGCTCGGGGATGGGAATAAATATTTTCTTTGCAGATAAAACCTACTTTATTATGCTTAATTTGACAATGATATTCTTGGAAACTCTACCTTATTTTCCCCTCTGTTCTCTTGTGTTTCCCTTCTCTTTGTAGTTTAAGCAAAAATGGGAAGTGTGTCGTGAGGCTGTGAAAGGAAACGAATGTGATCTATCTGAATTTTGTTCGGGTAAGAAATAACGAAAGTGAGAGCGAGAAAAAGAAAAAAAAAGAAAGGAATAACCACAGAATTATTTTTTTCCTCTCTCTGTCTCTCATTTTTCTCGCTCTTTTGCAATTTTTATTGTATTTTTTCGTACAAATTGGACAAAGGGAAAAAATTGAGCAAATGATAAAAGAGTCCTTTATCCCTATTGAACTCGCACACCTTTCTCCCTTTCTCTATATAATAATCAATACTACTTCCTTCTATTGTACGAATCATACGATGCATTAATATTTTCTTTGATTTTTTTCTCCGTCCAGGGGCAAGTTCACTTTGCCCACCAGACGTATTTCATAGTGACTACAAAAATTGCTCGTTAGGGCAAGGCTACTGCTACAAAGGATATTGCCGGACCCATGAGGAGCAGTGTAAACTCATATACAAAGGCCAAGCAGGTAAAAGCAGGAAGCTGACGAAAATCTGTACTTAATATGTATTACTCTACTAGTGTATTACAGTTCTCAACAATTTCTCTTATTTCTCTTCAATTTACTACGACAATAGTAATGATTATGAGGGCCGTAATTATTAATATCCGTATCATCTCAGCTCACCGTTTGCTTTCCTCTTTCTTGCCCCCATGTCGGAGTGTATTATTGTATGTAGAGGAAATGATTTTATTTCAACTGAACAATGTAATTTCTTCTTATATTTTATAGTTACAGCGGGAACGCTGGCTTGCTACAAGAGTCGGAATACACAAGGTACGCTGGTTTTGCGGTGAAAATTCTCAAGAGAGCATTCAACCGTACATTTCATTTTCTATTCTATTCTATTGTATTAATTATAAACCTGTGAACTATGAACTACCAAGTTAATGAGACAATTATATTATTGTATATTAGTATTAGTGTCCAAGTGCAAGTATTTCAAAGACAGTCGAGCAGTGTCTAGTGTATACCTATTTGCGTATAATGTATATATAATACAGTAGTACCTTTATATGTAATGCAATACCTACGTTTTTTTGTTCAATAGGAAATGAATTTGGCCATTGTGGTGAACGAGCTTGCTTAGAAGAGGACGTATTGTGTGGATCGCTCCAATGTAGAAATGTTAATGTTAAGGAGAGTTCCGGTTCCGGTGGCGGCGGCGGTGGTTTGTTCCCCACCATTCACCATTCTCATCCCCTGGACGAGACTCTGGACGATTCACAGAGTCGCGAATCGATTTCAGATGATGGAATCTGTCCAAATTTTGGTACCACTCCATTAGGTAAAGAGAAACAGAAACAGTGGACAGGAAACTCGGCTGATATATCGCTATTCTATCCCATTGTACTGTGTGTTATATGCGCGTTGTTTGATATATTACAAATTGCGAAGATACAGAAGCGGAGAGAGATGTGTATTATATATTATATCATTTACTTATTACACATTGATACAACGAGATGATAGAAACTAGAAAGCAAAAGACAAAGATAATTTTGGATTCTGCTCCGCTGTATCTCCAAACACTTTGTAATATGGAGAACAAATCACATGCGGGATAATATATTATTGTAATAGCCTGCTGAAATATCAAAATTATTAATTATAGTGAAATATTTTAATTTTATAGTTTTACCGCAGACAAAGTGCGGTCACGGAAAGGTTAGAAAACTCACTGATAATATATAATACATACAACAGTATTAGAGTATCTAGTCATGAGATGAAATCTTTCTATATATGCTATAAGCGACGTACATATAAACTGCAGAAGAATACAAAACGTAATAAGGTATTTTTTAACCGAAATATTTATTTATTAATTTTAGGTTTGTGTGAACCAACGATGTGTGAATATAACGTCATTAAACGTCCAAGGGAGCTGCCCGAGCAATTCAACTGATACAGAGTGTTCGGGTACGACTGGGACATTATTGCTTATATATTCAACCTTTTGCCTTTTGATAAATCTCAATCGCATAACCTAATACCCAATGATGTGTAATGTAAAAAGGTCACGGAGATTGCACCAGTCGGTTCAGTTGTCTTTGCCGAATCGGATGGGGAGGCTCGGACTGTAGTAAACCAGAAGCGATAGTTCATGTAAAATTTGTTGGAACGACCATTGGAACTCCCCGAATCCATGATATCCCTGTGACAAGAACAGAATCTCAAGGTTAACCCCATATACATACATACATAGCGATTTTTTTATGATGATGAATCCCTCTTTTTTGTATTTCCTGTTTCTGTACTTACATAGATCTACTAAGGAAATGTGGGCATAGGAAAGCCCGAAAACAAGATTTAGCCATTTCCTCCAATCTTTATTACCTCTTTCTCATGTATGTTTACTATATTTGTTTACTTGTTTATTACTATTCCAAAAATAGGCATTATCACCCACAAGGGACCGGAATATCAAGATTACACGAATTATACGTTAGGTTAGTCAAGTTATAAAAACATGATCAAAATGTCAACTCTATTTTTTATTCGTTACATAGCATGACTGCAAAAACTTGATTCTATATAATTTGTTATATCAATGAACTTGTTTCCCTAAATATATCTTTCTAGGAATTATTTTTGCCGTGGTTGTCGTTGGAGTGTCAATCGTATGCTTTTTAATTGCCCTTGTGTACTGCTACTTTTTCTCATCTCCAATTACCAAAGCAAAAGAAAACTTAGACAGTCAGATTGACGAGTATACGATGAATAGTGCTGGACAAACTCAGTCTTATCCCCTTAGTCAACCCGCTCATGACCCCTCCTCATCGCCTCGCACTTTGTAAGTTGAATTAAAATATACTTTTAAGTGTATAAATTATTAACCAATGTCAAATTATGTTAACCATCTTTTTACTTCGGTACTTAATTCGATCCTTTCCTTCAAATTTGTTTGAAACAGAGAGCATACGAGCATCCTTATCGCCCCAGAAATCACAATGAATGGCCAAATTCTTTCGGTTTCTACAAAAACCATCACCTGCACAGACCAACTTCAAATTGATAAAGAAGTAGCCTCCGCACTTCCCACAAAAAGTGAGAAGGAACAACAGAACAGTATACAAAAACAACAACAGGAGAAATCGGCGAGTCCCAAAGCTCCTCAGAAAAATGAGGAGGGCATAATTTCAGCAGCCCCGGAGCTTCCAAAGAGTAAAGTAATAGACGAAATTACATCTGTACCACCTCCAGCGAGCGAAGCTAAAAGTTGAATCTAAAATCAAGATGAATATTGATAAAAAAAATAATACCTGTATAATATGATATTACTATTATCGTTATCCAATATAAAATACTCTTAGGGAGAAATGCACACTTAAAACACATGAGAACTGAAAGAAAGGCCGTCATGATTCCGTTATTCCAGAAACAAAAACTAAAAATATATACCAATACTATTACTAACTACTATGAAGTACCGAAATTAAGTTTAAAAACTAACTAC
>JAQIVE010007546.1:0-10325 GCA_034698285.1 Sminthurinus bimaculatus
TTTTTCAGTAGCCACTGGCTTTACACCTGAAGCTGTAAAAAAGTTCATAAAAACATATCTTCCTCCTCGTGTTCTTCGTCTTCTTATTCTTTTCTATACTCTCATCTTGCTGCTAATCGTCCTGGTGAGTTGTGAATTATAAAAGACGGACCGGAAATGAAAAAGAGAGGAAGACTTTTCTTCCATCTCTTTATATTATACTTCGAATAATAATAATAATGATGATATAGAAAACGTACTACTTTATGCTTTTACAATGGCTTCTTTTACACATTTATTTTAAAGTTCCGTCCAGCATCTTTTCATTTTCATTATCAGTCAAACACGCATACTTATCTTGTAATACCTATATGAGCATAGTATATTATATAATATATTATAAGATCCAATATAGAGATTTTTGAGGAAGAAAAGTTTAATGGGAAAAGTCCAGCTTCAACTCTTTCAACTCAACTCAACTCTGAACTTAAACTGAAGCAGCAGAGATTCTAGAGAAAGAGGAGATCAAAAAGATGAGAAATGGTATTATATACATAAGTATGGAGTAAGTAGTCAGAAGTACATACTCAGAAGGAAGGATAGAAGAAGAAGATAGCTGAGCAAGTTCAGAGCCCTTTGCCCGTATATAAAATAAATGAGGAAGAGTGAAAGCAAAAGATGTGGAATTTCTAGTTCCTGCAAACTTCTTGCTGAGGCTGTCAAAGAAAAAAGGAAGAAATTTGAACCTCTCTTCTTTACTAGCAGACGAAGCAAAAGCAAAGAAGATGAGAGGAATTCCTACAAATAGATACAAACAAGTTTTACTCAAAGCTCGAAATCAAAACTATAAAATAATAATAACACGCGCTTTGGAGTAAAAATAGAAAAAGCACTTTTGCATAGTGTATACTTCTCTACGTACATACATATTTGTAATACTTTAATACTTAATTCATTATTATGCTTAGTGATATTTTTATAAAGCTAATCCTTATCATAATAATATATTTTAGTTTCTAGCAATTCAAAGGAAAACTTTTAATCATAATTCGATTCGGCATTCAATATTAGCAAGAGCAAAAACTATTTTTAAATGACTTTAAAAGGTGAAGAGATTAATACAAAAGGTGGTTTAAGGATCATTTGGTGTACCATTGGTGTTGGTGATGTGCATCGTGACTCCTCCAGGTTTTTTCTTGACTTTCCCTATTTTGGGGCCGGGAGGATGACTGTGATTGTATGGAGAAATGACGAAAGAGGACTGAAAGTCCGTCGGTCCGTTTCCAAACACCTTCGTCGAGAGCCTCGACGACCTGAGACCCCTCGCTGTCTCGTCCTCTTCTTAGCTCCACTTGTCTCGTCCTCCGCTTAATTCCTCTTAATCTCTTTCGATTCTGGAACAACAAGAAGCTCTTTCTATTCTCTTCTAATCCCGAAAGCTGGAGCAGAAATCCTTTTCTGAATCTTGGTTTTCTTTGTTTCTCTTCTTCTGTTACTCCTTTTCACATAAATATCTTCTTCTTCTTTATTATCAGCGTAATAATATCGAAAATGCGAATCTGCTCACTTATCATATTATTATTATCCACCACTTTTTAGCACTGCACTATCATTTTTATTTCATATTATATGGCGTATATATGATGTGTGTGTAACATTATTCACAAACCGACTTTCGATCGATTCCAATATCAATATCAAGAATAATAATCACTCTCTCAAGGTTTTCAAAGAAACCCAAACTTGTACAATAATATTATTATTATTTTTATATCTATTAAGTATATAGCAAGGTTACCTTGATAAGAAGAAGACGTCTAGTCTATGTATTACTTTGTAATTTGTAATATAATATTCTTTAATAACAATAAGTAACAATAATATCATGAATATAATTAATCAACAATGACTTTTTCTTCGCTTTTTTATAATATAATAATATTACTTCCTCCTTGTATTTTCCTTACCATGTCTTTTCTCTCAAAATATGTAAATATGTGTGCAATAATGTAAGACGTAATATAATAATACAACAATGATTATTATGATAAGAAAAGATGAATGATCCCACTGGTTCCGTTTTATTTCTTGATTCGATTTGAATTCTCTCTCGATTTTTTTGGATTTTGATACTTTCCTCAATTTATGTAGGTTTTAGATGTACTTATATATGTATGTGTGCTTTTTTTCTTTTACTGTATAGACTCTTGACTCCTCACCTCACTGAATGGATAATTAATTGAGCAGTTGTACTTTAAATTGTATAATTTATAGTATGTATAATAATATTATTATCAAAATATAAGAATAATTAAGGCTTCAGAAACAATCAGATGAGATGAGATGACTTGAGACAAAGAGCAAAGAGTTGAGGTTGACGACGACGACTAATCGCAATAAGTTGAGTAATCAGTAGTATTAAGTAGGTATCGACTCGCTCCTTTAGTTTTAGTTTCCTCTTCCAATGATTCCCAACAACACGAGCAGAAGACTGACGAGAGAAGATGACGAAGAGAGTGACGACGACGACGACGACGAGAGTGCAGGTACAAATACAAAATATACAAGATAAAGTTCAAAGTAAAAATCACGACATGAGAAGGAAGATGACGAGATCAAGTTGTTGTATATCAGTACAGCTAATCAAAAGACAAGAGGATGATTTTATATATTATTTTTCGTCCGTATTTTCGTACAATAATTTCGATATAATATATTTAGATGAACATGAACAATGAACAACAACAACAAGAAGAGTGTTAACGAGACAAGTCACTCACATGGTCGGTCGGTCGGGACAAAGATGAAGACATTAAGTCGTTAAGTATGTATACGAGCGAAACAGTGACGAGTGAGCGAGAAGACCAAGACGAAGACGAAGACAAATACAAGAGCGGGTCAGTTACACACACACACACAAACTTACAATATAATATATGGATACACACAAAACACTGAGAAAAACGAAGACAGAGACAATGACAATGTGACAACGAGATAGAGACACAATATAGAGAAAGAAGAGAGAGAGAGAGACAGAGAGAGAGACAGACAGACAGAGAGAGAAAGTGAGTGAGTGTTTGTTCGTGTTTGTCCGGCGGATGCGGAATGGGAGCAGGAATTAAACCAAAACCAAAAGCAGCTCCAAAACTCTCCTCAACTCAGCTCAGCTCAACTCAACTTGCTCTTTCTCTTTTCCCTTCTTGTACTTGTTCTGCTTCTTCTTCTTCTTTTGGCTCTTGCCAATGCTTTTCCTTTTGCTATCCATACCATATCGCCGTCCGTCAATATATGAAGACGGCGCAGACTCCCACCTACATAACACGAGGCAGAGAGCGAGAAAGAGTAGAATATCTATCTAAAATATAGAGAGTAGCAAAGGCAAAGCCAAGGAAAGTGAGGAAGAGAGAGAGAGAGGCAAAAGTAAATGAAATAAACTGAACCACCAGGAGAGAGAGAGAGACGGAGAAGGGAAAGTTCTGGATAGATCCCTTGAAAAAGAGAGAGGCATTTGCCCCCCAAAATCACACCCCAGTTGAGTTGGTTGGCGGGTCTCCCTCCCCCCGAATTCCTCTCGTTCTCATACTCTCATACCCATACCAATACTCATACTCATCTTCCTCTCTTGGTACTCTCTTTTCGTCCTCGTCCTCGTCTTATGCTCTTCCTCTTTGCTTTCTCCGTCCTTTTCCCACTTTCCCTACTTTTCGTTCATCGTTTGTTCGACTGACTGACTCTCCATCTCTCCCTCTCTCTCTCTCGCTCTTTCTCTCTCTCCGTGCATGCATGTGCCTGTCTGATGGGCTTTCTCTTTTTCATCCCCCCATCAACAACAAATCAAATTACCCGCATCCATCATCCATCCGAATCCGGATCCAGATCCAGATCCCCATCCAAATCCTCATATCCATACTTACACCATAGACATTACTCACATACTTAGAGCCAGAGCCATTATATCATACATTATACAGAACAAATAAATAGACGAGAGTACAAAGTATATAATATAGATGATATAACGTTACAAAGCACGGGAGAAGGATGAATAAATTTGTTGATTGGTCTCCTTTCCCTCCTTTGTTGATCCTTCTGTCCTTCTCCTTCACTGTTCACTGTTCACTGTTCAGTTGTTATTTTATTTAAGGACAAAAGTGTGTAGAATGCATATACAATATACAATACATAGAAAGGAAAAAAACCAGAGTTGTTGCTGCCAACAAATTCTTTGACAATTCCGTCCCTTTCCATTCTCATTATGAACGGATGCAAAGGAACAAGAAGAGAGAAATAAGAAGTAGAAGAAGAAAAAAGAGAGCGAGTGTGTATGTATATAGTTATGTACATGTGTGTGTATAATATGTGTATATGTATGTGTGGCGGAGCTGAGCTCAGTCACTTGACTCTCACTCACTTGAGAGCCGAGACTTGGGACTTGAGTCTCGAGTCTTGAGTCAGTGCTCAATCTGTCTCTTGCTTGCCAAATGGGACTCACATGGAAATCTGGAGCTCCCGATCGCGAGCTTGACTAGACTCAAAGTCAGACTCAAGTTAACTCGATTCCCCGTCCAAGACCAACTATCATGTACGATGTTCGTACGTACATCGTACATACATACATAAAGAGCTACACCATCAACCATTCCATACCGATCCACGTAACTGGAACTGGATGTTTAATGTCTATATGCCTATATGTACAAACGTAGCATGTAGCATGTACATATAGCATGCCATTGGCATTGCCATCTTCATCTTCATCTTAGTCTCCATCTTCATCGCCATCGCATTCACAGTGCAATTCACATTTTATGTAACATATAACTGTGTCTATTATGTATCTACTCCTTCGTCTTCGTCGTCTTGTTCTTCTTGTTCCTCTCCTTTTTCTCATCACATCTCCGCTCCGACGTCTTGAGAACACATCTCAAATCTCAATGAATGAATGAATGAATGAATGAGTGAGTGACTGACTGAGTGGAGTTCTAATGGCGGAATTATTCTAATAAATACAGATTACACCGAAACACAAAAAGAGACAAATCGTGCGGGGAGCGAGAGAAAGGGACGGAGAAAGAACGAGAGAAATTCATTCACATTCACGCTGGAATAATAATAACAATAATATAGAGCCAAGAAGACGAAGAGAGAAAGAGAGCGGAGAACGCGCTCAATTATTATTTGGTCGTTATTATATTAAATTATTGTAAGAGTAAGGGAGTTGACTCTTTCTCTCTCTCTCTCTCTCTCTTTTATACAGATACATATTATGTTATACGTATTACGATATTATTGTTATTTGCATTCACCCCGTCCCACTTGCTCCAATATATATTTTACTTGGTATTCACGGTGCATTCCATTACACACATTCACATTGCATTGCATTTGGCTAACTGGCTCTGACTTCTTGTGAATATACGATATGATACGATACGATACGATATGGGACATGGGACAGCCTATTACTATTTCCTATATGTTTTTTGCATGTATGTACCTATGTATACTTGTACTTTGTTCTAGATGCGAAAGTGTGGCTTGGCTCTCCTTGAGTTGTAAAATAGTTGGCCGTTGGTCACACTTGACTAGCTTGTACATAAAACTCCGTAAGTCTCCCTTCCTTCTTTTGCCCTGTCTTGTCCTGTCCTGTCTTGAATGAAACTGTCTTCTTTTCCCTTGCCTTTTTCCTTCGTCTTCTATGTACACTGTATACTGTATATACTTTTACTTTTACGTTGTCGAGTCCCAGTTCTGTTTGAGTCCCTCTATACATGTATTTTCCCTGGCACTGGCGCGATGCTGGGCCTTGCTTTGTCTTGTCTTGTCATGCCTTGTCTCGCCTTGGACCAGGGCTTTCTTTTTCCTTTGCTCCTTTTTCTTGCTGTCCAAGCCAATCCCATGAAATCCTCGGGAAATCACCACATCACATCACATTGCACCGTATCGTATCCTATCATACCCAGTAGCATCGTATCGTATCGTATGGCATATAGACCAAAGGAAAACGGAGAATCAAACCAAGGCATACCAAGTATTGTAAAAAAAGAAGAAAACGAAGAAGGGGTATGACCATGGACAGAAGAAAAAGTAAAAGTCGGGGTAAAACATGAGAACAAGAAAACTAGTATGTAGTAGAGAGAAGAAATACATACAAATGTGTACATTGATGTAGAAGAAGAAGAAGACGAAGAAGACGACGAGGAAGCAGAAGAAAACTGAGGAGGAGGACAAGAGAGAGAAAAGTTTTTATTAAAACTTTAACTTTCTTCTTGCTCACTTGTTCTTTTTCTTCGTCCTCTTGTGCTTTTTGTGGGAGTTCAAGTGGATTTTCTTTTTTCTTTCGTCCTTCACTTTGGCTTTTGCTTTTACTTACTTTTACTCGCTCTCTTCTTTCTTAGTTTTCTCCTGCCTCTGCTTTCCTTGCCGTTTTCTTTGCTTCACACATATTGGCATTGGCATTGCATTACAATGCATTGGAGGACCGGCTCCTATTCTACAATACTAATATAGATACAGAATATAGACTCTGTGTATGTATGTATAATGTATATGGTACAATTGTATTCGGGGATTTTCCTCTGGCCAATTTTTTAATTAAAGTCCCCTGTGGTCGCTCTTTTTCTTTTTCTTCTTCTTCGTCTGCTTCTTCTTCTACTTCCTTTTGATTCTTGAATCTTTCCTCTTGTTCTTTCTAGTCTCGTATTTCTCCGTTCATTCCGTTGCTCCATATTCTATTCGACACGTTTTGTGCCGGAGAGCTGGAATCGGAACAGTCAACTGTACTAAATGCTAACCAACACAGTTTTTTTCGCTCTTTTTTCTTCCTTCTTCATTTCTACTCAGCTGGGCTTTGACTTGAAATGAGGAGATATAAACTACATAGTAGAATATACAATAAAAATAATATACTTAGATAAAGGGAAAAGACGGAGGAAAAATGTAGATACCATAAGTAGAAAGTAGAGCGATAAAGTTGGGCATGGGCTAGGGCTATGAATTCAAAATTCAAATCCCCTTTAATTAGTCACACTGTCATGTCATGGAAATTATTAGAGGGGAATAAAACCATGAACTTTACTTATTATGGCTCTTTTATTTATTGGCGAACCAGTTTATAACAATTAAATGCAAATTCAATGCAATAATGTAAATGGTAAAAGTTCTCCGCTGGCTTTTTGCTTCCATTCCAACTTAAACTTGCAGCATGCAGCATCCTCCAGTTTCCAGTTTATACCTAGACTTTTGAGTCTTTTAAAACTTTTTTCCAGTGGATTGGATTGGAGTGTGGGGATTTTTGCTCATGAATACTGTATTCTGTATTGACACATGACGAGAAGATTGTGCTCTTCTGTACATCCGGATGTAGGATGACGGATGATTTTTGACCTGCGTCTGGCCTGTGATTAACTAACATACATATCACATAGGATGAGTCGAACGACATTTGGATCGTGTGCGAGTTCCGCCGAATCAATCACGCTGCTCTCGGCGGAAGGGGAAAATGGCCCGGACAATGCAACGACCACCAACCTCAATTTGGAGTTTGTGGCGGGAGAGACCAAGTCCAAGAATACAGAGTGGATCGAAGAGTGGATCACCCAGTATGTTAATCAAGAAAGTCAATATCCTCCTGCTCAGAAACAAAAGGAGCCAAACCGCCGAAAGAGCGTTAGTGTTCTAGACTTTGAAATTGACCTGCTTCACTCACCATCCACTGACCTTCAAGCCGTCTTGAGCGAAATTTTTGCCCTCAAAGTTCGATACCAGATACAGGTATAAACTACATATGATGTGTTCTATGTATTTTATATTTAATTTAAAATCAGAAGTACTACTGTGATACAAAAGCAGAATTTGCTTAGACGGTTTCAGAAAAGTCGGCAGAGTGTCAAAATGAAGACAAAATTGATAAAGGCGATCAGGATATCGCATCAGAGACAGTGCAAGAGCAAACCTCGTTTTTCATAGTCAAAGTGCCGCCGACTAATGGAGAGGATCGACAGCTGGCGGGACTGGCTCACGTCGACCAGAGAGAAATTCTCTTTTATTCAAAAGTCATCCCGGATATTCGAGTAAGTTCAGAAAATTTCGAAATTATGAATCAAATAATATACTTCCATTTTTCATGATTTTATTATCTGAAACTTTTTAGAATTTGTGTGTCAAAAACAGTGTAAAGATGAACATTGGTGTCGTGGATTGCTTTCATGGTAAGTCGTAAACTGATCATAATATTTAGTAAATGTGCAATAGCACTAGTTTTTATGTTACTTGATCTTTGACCTTTTCAAAATAAAATCGGTACAGCTCATTTTGATCGTCCCCTGGAAAAGTTACCAGTCGAGGGAATCATTGAAAATTTGTCCAAAGCAGAGTCGGTCATCGTTTTGGATGATTTGAGACAAAAGGGATTCCGAAAAAGAAATTTTATAGACGCCCTCACTCTGACCGAAGTAAAAGTAGCAATTCGTGAACTCGCCAAAATTCATGCGTACTCGTGGGTCAACCAGAAGCTGAGCGGGCAGTCATTAGAAACCATATGGCCCTTCTACTACAATCCTGAGGATGCGGTGCTCCTTTATGAGGTCAATATTTTACATTTTGCAATCATGGCCTTTGACCTGTCATTTAACTTGACCCCTCACGTACATATATACCCATGTACAATACGTATAATAGGCCTTGCTCGAAGACGGATTCCCCATTCTGCTCAAGCATCTTAAGGAGGTAGCTGGGGTGAACAAGGACTATGAGGTCGAAACGCTGGTGGAGACCTTGGCCCAAGTTCAAAAAAGGGGCATAAGACCCCTCCTTACGAAACTTTTCAGTCCCACACAGGCCCGCTTCACCACCCTCGTTCACATGGACTTTTGGTCCGACAACCTCTTTTTCAAAACGATGGAACATGATGACGATGACACGAACAATGATGCTAATCGAAATCCAACAAATATAGTTGGTCATCCCAATAGCAATAATCCGGAGCATGACCTTGGCCCTGACCTTGAGTTGGATGAGCCGAATTCCAACTCGGATTCGGGGGTGCGTTTGGCCTGCCGAATATTAGACTGGCAAATGTTCTCTATAGGTCGGCCGACCAATGACCTGGCCCTCCTTCTTTTCACCTCTCTCCCGTCAAAAGTTCGCAAGGAAAAGTTGGACGCGCTCCTACGATTCTACATGAACACTTTTCAGTCAGTCATCTCCAAGTTCCCCCAAAATTTGACCCTGCCCTTTGACCTTGCGACCCTTAGAGGCGAGTTTGAGGAAAGTAGTGTCTTGGCCCTTTTACAGGTTATCGCCTCTGTCGATTTAGCCCTGGCGGATCATGACACAGAAGAGCGCTTGATCGATGCGCTGGGCGAACTCCAGAAATCCTTGATCGCTTAAAGACCATCGATAAATGCAACCATTTTTAACATTGATAAATTTTATTATTTTAGCTCTTTCAACAAAATACGTTTTTAAAATACAAAATAAAGAAAAGAAGCCAATAAAAATCGTAAGTTGGTTTTTTCACGGAAGAAAATTTAGAATTTGCATAATATTCATAATTTTGCTTTTGAATGTATACATATTTTTATCCTTTAACAAAAATTCTGTACTATGCATATTTTTCTTATCGCCGGTTGGCTCTTCTATATTTTTTTAAAATATTTTGTACAATATATTTCCATGCATGGTTTGGACCGGAATTTTCTCAAATAAAAAAATTCCTCTTGTCACTCCAGTCGACAGAAACACTTGAAATACCTTTGACCTTATACCTGATTTTTTTTCATCAGTGGATAAAATTCTTAGAGTTGTGGTTTGGTTAAAGTATGTACATAATATACACACTACACACATAGTATTAAGTATGTATATGAATGAATAAATTTCAAAGCTACGTGTACGTTGTACGTTAATGGTATTGGCAATTGGTGCACATATTTTTATAATATGAGTATGAGTATATATAAGTGTATGAGTAGGAATATGAATGACGTGCATGAAATGTGAAATTCCGAGTAAAAATTGTGAAAATTCCCACACTCATACAAAAGTTAAAAGCATTCAGCCTAAATCGACTTTGATGAAGCGTGCTCAATAATATGCATAATATGTACATATTTAGAATAAAGACTGGGAGAAAAATGTAAAAATAATATTATAATACGTATTTATAAGAGATATTATGATTACGAGATATAAACCATGATGTATAAAATATCATGATGATAAAGGATAAAAGGTATGAAAATGAAATAACTACTGGAAAAATGAGGTAGGCTATAAGTACAACATAATATATAGCATGTATAAACTATAAACATAGAAGAACCTACATAATAATATTATCA
>JAQIVE010007547.1:0-10325 GCA_034698285.1 Sminthurinus bimaculatus
ACGTTACTTTTGCGCAAATATTTGTGCATAACCTTATATTCGCTGGTTCTTCGTGATGACGTAGTTTTTTATTCCCAAGGATGTCTCTAACCCTAAAAGTCTTGAAACATATGCCCTTCCCCTCGTAGATACGTACATTTTGGAGAGTGGCAATGAATTTGAATTATTCCATTAAGGAACGAGAAACATGAAGACAAACAGAGAGCAGAGGAGAATCACACATGTGCTCATCTCTCACAATTTTGACGCTCGAGTGCAAACCAACGCAAATGAAAAGGGACGCTTATAAGCATTCACAGAAGTGTATCTGGAGAGAGTAAAGAGAGTGGTACTTTATTACAATTTACAAAACGAAAACGAACAGAGCCAAGTGCTACACACTACACACGTCTTGTGCATAAACCTACATGCATGCATATTTATATACATACCTATATCTACACTATAAACACACACACAAGTGTACAAAACAAGACAAACATTTCGTGTTTTGTAAATATAGAATCTTCTGGAGATTTACATATTCTACTCTGTACAAAACAAGCCTAGGATGTATACATTCACATGTATGTATGTATAATGTATAATATACATAAGTACAGCACACAGCAGAAAAACAATAGAAGAAGCATCATAGTGTCAAAGGCAATACAAATACAAATATGTATACAAATCCAACCCCAAACCCACATCCGAATTCCACCATCGTTAGATACGGATACAGCCAAGTCAAGTCAGCAAAGTACGATCTTCAGGTTTGAAAATGGTTTTTACCATAGTTGGCATCTATCTTGATCCTGGCATTATTTCCTAGTTGAACATACATACTACATACACATATACACAGCATTCTATTGCTATGGTACAAAACAGACGACAACAGACGAATAGTCATCGTCATGCGATACCAAAGATAGCAGAAGAGGAGATAAGTGCCAAAGTCAAGCCAAAGCCCGAGTCAAAGCAACAGTGAAAGCAAGAGTGAGTTAAAGTCAAAAGGCAGCAGTATCTATCTATACAATACATAAGAAGAGAATGAAAAGTGAATCTCCCTTAAATTCTTCCTGTGGTCTATGTATGTATACGAGCTTTTAATTTTATTACTAAGCGACATTGTTTTGGCATATATCTACAGTAAGTTTGCCATCCTTTCCTTCCACTTTTGAAGCTTCTGTCATTCAAACTCGTGTTTTCGATATACACACATTGTACAATATTTGGTTGCACAGTATGCATTATGCATGCATCCGATATTTGAAGTAGAGGCAAGACAATCTATTTCAGCTTGAACACTTGAAGATTCAAGATGTCGACCAAACAGGAGGTCTATTTCTATGTTCTTGTATTTCGTTCTTCTTCTGACGAAAATGTTCACCTGAAAATTGAGAAATGGAACTGGATACGGAAGGCCAAGCAGAAGGTAAATAAGGAGCGGGTGAGGGAATGAGACAAACTAGACAAGCTACTCACAGAATGCAAAATAGTACCAATACAGTTAGACAAAACAAGATGAGAGGGAGTAGAAGTGCCTTAGCTCATCATGTCAAATGATTATTCATGAAGTTTATTCCAATATTTACCGTTACAAGTTTAATTTCTTTCTTAGTGACAGTGAGTCAGCCATTTTAGTGTCGCAAGCTACATTGTTTGGTTCCGAGCTATATGTACATACATAAGTACATAAGTTAATCATAATTGGCTATAAAAACTACCGATCCTCATTTCACAGCGTTTTCCCGGTCAAACAAAGTACAAATAAAGGATGATGGAAAGGAAAAATTAAAGACGTAACTAATAGATCTTTTTTCATCAAAATTATAAAAGACATTCTATGCGGGTATAGTTTAAAAAAATTTTAACTCTTCAAATTTTCGCTCCATGAAATTGGGACATTTTCTCGCAAAACTGTCATCAACATTTTCCCTGGAATTTTAAATACTACGTGCATTAACTTCGAGCTTGAATGAAAGAGATTTTGGATTTCGGAAATTTTTTCTCCAATGCCTTATATCGACTTTCCATTACTCTAATCTCCTCATCAGCCCAAAAAAGGAAACTGTACATTAAAAAATGCAGATATTGTGGCAGCCCATCAGCTTGTTTTGCTCATTATTCATTATCGAAATCTTGCATAACAAGATATTCACTGGTTTTTGTTTGTTGAGTTGTTTGAAACTTCCATCCGCTTGAAGTTTTGCGTTTATTTTTCCAGTTTTCCTCTAGTTGTATTCTAACTTATTAGTTTAAAACTTCTTTCCCATGGTAAGCACAAGTTTTTGTCTCTGCCGTTCCAAGTTCCCTTCTTCATTTTCAATACAAAGTGCATGCAATACTTTACGTATTTTATGTGTATTACACCATACACAAAACGACACAAGATTATGGAATTTGGTAGAGGACGAAGCCAAATTTTAATTCATTCACCATTTAATGGATCTAATGCATATACCATACATTAAATCAATCGAACGAATACCATTACCATTTACTAACTATGCATGCAGATTTGCTTACATTTTACGCATCCCTTGCATCATCTTTCCGCATACCGTCGAAGAAAAAACTAATAAATGATATGGGAAGATATTATACGTAAACGTTTGAGACAAATCGAATCTTATGTACATATAGATGTGTAATGTGTATAAGTCGTCTCATCGAATCTCATAAATTAAGCAGATATTATTATCATTGTGGGTCAGTGACTTTTGGCCTCTCCGCTGATTGAGATTCATGTGTTTGGATGCACTGTACATTGTACATTGTACATACATAAGTCGACACTGTAATTGTAATGGCACAAGTGTAAGTGTATCTTGAGCGTTGATTGAAATAGAGCTGTTTTTCCCATTCCAACTTGCAAGTTAGCTACAATGTATGTTGAACGTATGTACAATGTACAAAGAAAGAGAAAACGGATCGACAAAAGGCGGATGGATTGGATTGGACGATACACGATAAAAAGGGGAATTGAATTGAATCAAATGGGAAAAGAGAGAGAAAAAAAGAATCAAAATGAAATGAAACTCGTCCGCATAAATAAATAAATAATCTAAGGTGAAGAGTGAAGAGCTTTTTTCTTCCAGGAAAAAATCCTTCTTCTTCTTCCTGCTTTGCTGAGAACATCCATACATGCATGCATGCATGCGTGTTTACAGATTGCATATAGAGCTAGATTCTCTATCTATATAATATACAGATACACATGTACAGTGTACAGGTTTATTCTTGGAGGCAAATTCATACACACGTTCAAGTAAAATGCATGTATACATACACGTACATGTATACAATGTACAATGTGTACCATGAAAACTTCACCGTGGAAAAAGCGTATAAACAAAATGTTGTGAATACCGAGGAGGAGGGAAAGGAAGGGATTCGTCTGATCGCGAGTGATTATCGATTACTGATGGTGATGACGGTGAAAAATGAGAGAGAAGCCGGGAATAGTAGATATACAGACACTGAGCCAAACAGATGTGGAGAAGAAAAGCAATAGAAATACATGTATGTATAATGTATATGCGTATAAAATGTATGGAGGAACTATTTCAATTCATTCATTCTATTTTCCATTCAGCTGAGACTTAATCAAAAGTCTGAAAGTAAGATAGCTATTTTAGATCTTGTTCAATCCTCAAATTTCTACCTTTGGTTCATGTTCAGCTATTATATCATGTTCATCTTGCAATTGCACAAACAACATCATTCCTAGTGCAGTTATGTAAGGTACCTACTACCTACCTACAAAGATTTTGATTTTCTTGTTATTTAACTCTTTTCTGACTTTCTTTGTTTAATATGTACAGAAGATTGGCAATAACTTTAGCAGCATTTTCCCCAGTTTGCTCACGTCATGCTTTACATGTTTCAATCCAAGGAGCACCTATGTATTTTCTCGGGACTTTTGAAAACATGCAACGGAAAAAAGAACCATGCTAGACATAAATTAGAAAAAATAGAGAAACTGTCTACAATTTAGGTCAAGGGAGAGAATTATATAAATTAAAATAGTGGCATATGTACAATGTACACACAAGTAAAACTACAGGTAAAGTTAAATGCCAGACATGAGCTTGTCCAAAGCTTTTTTCTTTCTATTTTGTTTAAACAGATACACAATTATTTTCCTTGGCATTTCCTTCCTCCGCTTATGTATTATTGTAAACTATGATTGTAACTATACTTTTTCTCTAAAGAATCTCAAATTAGACACTGTTAAATTATAGATAAATACGGTGCATGTATTTTTGTACTTTGTACAAATGTATGTAGACAAGTGAATACATTACGAAAGAAAAATCAGCTTGCACCGTATAATTGAGATGCTTAGCTTCTACCTTGCAAGATAAACTAGTCGCCGTTCGTGTCTGATGTCTGAGTGCTTTTTCTTGCGTTCGATGCAAAATTTCCATCCGTTTGTTTGTGTGTCTGTGTGTGAGCGTGCAAAAATTCCACGAATTCTTTGTAGAGACCGAGACCAATATCGACCAACTAGCTAACTAAATCTGAAAAGTAAAGTCATTTGACTTTCTCTCTGTTTTCTCTCGTCTTTTTCAGTTTCTCCTAGTTTTGCTTTCTATCTTTCTCTCTCTCTCTCTTTCTCGCATTCTCTCACACCGCCTGCATCTTTTCCTTGTTAGTTAGTTGTTAGTTTGCTCGCGGGGAGAGGAAGACAAAGGCTTTCCGTGAATTTTAGATTTAATATGTACATATTTAAATAATGTAAATTCAACCTCGATGCTCACATACGTAGGTATGCTTGTATAGCATCCAAGTATATAAAAGTATGCACATGTGTGTGTGTGTAAGCGAAAGTAACAAAGTAGAAGCATCATGAGTTCTTTGGTCTGGCTTCATATCCATAAATATTCGTATAAACTTCAATGCTTTCAACTTGCTCAAACTCAGCTCAACTTTGTTGACTGCCCTCATCCAACTGTAATAATGCTGATGCTAATATTAAAATGCTAATAAAATGGAACCACTACGCCAAACCATATACATATCTAGTACAATGCTTTTGCAAGGACTCTCTTTCTCTTTCCCTCCTTTTCTCTCATTTCCTCCACAAAGATGAGAAATCTATGTACACAATGTATGTACACATACATCTAGGTATTATAGGTAACTAAACTATGTCACGCGCTCTCTCACTCGCTCACAGGTGCCTTTTTCAACTCTATTCCGCTCTACATCCGACGTCACGTTATTATTATGATATGCACATTTTGTAATCGATATTTTGTACACAAAAGCAACCACTCTTCTATAAATACACTGTTTCCCTAACTATTGACTATATGGTATAAGGATTCATTAAAGCTATGCGTGTTAAACAGGCGAGTCAAGGACAAATAGGACTGGTGTACATTATGACAATAATAATTATTATAATGACTCTCGCGCCTCGGAATCCAAATTACAAATAATTTTGTTTACTCACACCAACTTTTGGAACCAAGTCACTAAGCTATTATACGGCAGCTTGACTTTGGTCACAAACGAAATTGATTTTGGTTGCCCTACTCATATTTTTAGATTGTATAATATTGTACATACTTTAAGATCTCGAAGACTTTCATTTCCCGGGGAAATCAATAAAATTAAAATAGAGCGACATCGATTTATTGAGCTAGTAGTCAAAGAATCAGGAAACTTCATCAAGAGTTATCTTAGTACTTAAAGGGAAATCATGCACCATCAATATTTTTGGAAAATTAAATACATTATTTGAGATACAATTTATACGAACAGAAAAGAAGATTTTTGGATTGAATGGTTTTGCAAAAAAATTATTTTGTTCGCTCCTTTATGATTATTATTAATCTGCAGTTCTTGTTCATCTTGCTCATACATACTTACGGTATAAAGTTTCGTTCAAAATAATTTTATCATAGCAACACAAAGAAAGGACAAAAAGTTGTTGGCAATTTTCAGAATATTCCCGCTTCCTCCTACATTTGTCGATTTAGACAAACAATAGAAGACTGACGAAAAAACTTTGCTTTTCTTCATAAGCCCTTGGGAAGTTTTAGTTTTGACAATAAAATGGAAGGCTACTATGTATCTATTTGTGTGTACATGCATCTTCGTTGTATCCATCAGAGGAAAAATATAACAAAGAAGTATGAAAGGCGATATGTGAATGAATGAAAACAAAGGCAAAAAATAATAGCAGCATTAATAAAAATGTATTATCCCAAATTCCGAGAACGGATTCAAGGATTACTGTCGAAATGTCGAAAGGAAAAGGAGGAAAGGACTACTCCGAAAATTCTAAGTCCTCTAGATTTTAGATTTGAGTCGTACTTAGTTTCGTTCTGCCCATCATTTTTTTATTAGTAAGTTTTTCGAGAGAAAAGTGCATGTAACTATAACAATGCCATGGTGATACAAGGTAGAAAATATAAATTTGTCAAAAAAATATCTATGGAGAAAATGCATGTTATAATATTAGACACATACACAACGGAATAAAGCGGAAATTGCAAGACGAAGGAAGGGATTGTGTACTGCATAGATATATCGTAATGTATGCACTACAAAATGTATCTATATGGATACAGTTTTGTATAATCTCAACCCCTAAGCCTGTAAATTTTGTATAAAAAACATTGTACATACATCTAGATCTACAAATATGGAATAATATACAAAGAGAAAGGGAGCTAGAGAGAGAGGAAAGAATAGAAAAGACGAAGCTTCTTGCAGTGAAACATGTCGCTATGGTTTACATCCGAAAATGTCTTCCATGTCGGTCTGTCGGTCGGTCGGTGTATTCTCTGGTATTTCCAAGAGAATGTACATGTGTGTATAAGTACATGGATATATGTAGGTAGACATTCAGAAATTCAGATATACATGGTATGAAAAGCCATAGAGTATGAGTGTGAATGTATGAAAGAGAGGCAGCGAGAGTGAGAGAGAGAGAAGGAGAGGGAAAGGATTTAGAGAACGATGTCTCCTAGACGAGAATCAATACGGTTTTCTACTACGCCTACTCCGTCGTCGTCCTTCTCTCGGCTCTTGCTTTACTTTGCCATGTATATAGTATACATAGAGGAGAGGAACGACGTCGGCGAAGCAGCACTCACAAACTGAGAGCCAACTCCACTCTACTCAACTCAACTCAACTCAGCTCAGCTGAAACTCCAACTCGGAGTTGGAGTCGGAGCCGGAGCTGAGAGTCCCTGAAAGAGTGCAAGTGGAAGCCAAAGCACAAGCAGAACAGGCAAACTATATGTAAGCACATAGAGGAAAAGTAAAGCAAAGGCAAGAACTCACTCTTCGCCTCACTTACATGCATACACAGATGCATAAGTATAGAGATAGATGTAATATACGGCACAGTGTATGCATCTAAAACATCTCTGTCTGGTCTATATGCATATATACTCAAACTACAAATACACAGTCAAACTAGCACTGATGTGCTTTTACTCTTTCCCTTTGTGCATTATGTTCACTTCCCTTTTTTATACCATATACAGTAGATACAGTGTACACTGTATACATGTGGTACAGATATAAGGCTCTTGCTCTCTTATCTCTTTATACGGTATAATACTGCACATGGGATGGAATGGACGGAACGGAATAGAATGAAATGGATAGATGGATGGATGGAAAAAAATTGCCCGATTTTCGTTACCAATGCTTCTTCTTCTTTTTCTTTCCACCATTCTCTTTGGATGTTACGATACGTTAAGTTTTGGTTGTCCTTGTCATTTTTCCCATTCCGCTTTGCTTGTGCCCTTACTCTTGTGTATTTTTGCGTTTCGAAATCGTATATGCTGGTGCTCTTACTCGTTCACCGTAGCTATCTCGATCTTGTCCCTCTACTTTTCTCGTTTTCTCTGATGTCATCCAGAGAGAGAGAGAGAGTCAACAGCAATAGTCAATATTATGAATCTTTGGTCTCTAGTTTTTTCCTTTGCAACTTTTGTTTACACTCGTGGTTCTGTTCGTCGGCTTTGGGTTTTTTTGCCCACTTGCGTTGTTCCCTGTTTTTGTTCGCCTTTGATTAGTCGCGTTTATTATTCATTAATTTTTCTATTCTCATCTACTTTTACGATTTTGGACGAGTTTAGTGGTAATTAAATTTATCTTATTTCAAAAATGGTGTATCTAAATATTATTATAGACATCATTTAAAATTTTGAATCCTTCTCTTTGTACGCTGTTTTAATATTTAAAGACGTGCAAGTTGAAATCCACTCAGTTCACGGCCCATTCATGCATACATGCTTGTTTCACAGATCAGACTGCATCGGACAGACACTATAGACAAGGACGCTGCATGGAGACTGACAATGAATAATTATTCGGAATCGAGTCCATGAGCCGTGCTGCACACATACATAACTGTAGACGAGATGACGGTGAAAAATAGCAAGATTGTCTGTGTTTTGTTTGAGCATGAATTCATCAACCAGCTTCCTTTAAAATTCAAATGGGGATCGAGAATTTGTTCATGCTGCGGTAAAGTCGGCGGACGTGCCTACGTCACGCTCCTTCGTATTTTGTCCGTACATGAGGTCCTTTTCCTCTTTCCACAGCTTCCCTATTCAGATTCTGATCTGAATTTCGGATTTCTTGTTGTCAGAATCAGAATATTTCATGAATTTATAAAGTTATAAAATATCTTCTGTGCTTGTATCATATAACTGTGTGTAATGTATTATGTACAATGTACACATATCACATATATAGTCTAACAAGTAAGTGTGAAATGTGCCAAAAAAGAGACAAACCATCGCAGATCCGCGTTACTCCAAACATTTTCCATGTTATTCTCTGCATACAAGATTGTACTTTCTCTTTTCATCTTTTCCGTCCATTTTATGCACTACACACTAAAACTAGAAGTTTTAGTGTGTAATGTCCGTTCAAAGCAAGCAAGCAAAAGAAGCAGGATAAAATAATGCAGAAACTGAATTTATACCCAAATACAAAATACGATGCATACGTACATGTATATGCCGCATCCAGTTTTGGTTCCAGATACAATATGTACCTAAATATACACACATATTCACACTCAATCCATACAGATCAAGATTTAGGCGATGGAGATCCGGAACTGAATCGGGAATGTAAATGTATCACATTGATATATTCGTTTTGTGTGTAAAATATCTACTCAGACAGATACACGTATCCAACCAATCCATAAATACACATTCATTCAAAGCGTATGTACATTACACATTGGCGACTGAATGTATATTGAGATAAAGAGAGAGTCCAGTCCTGAATTTGAGGGAGGAGGACGACGACACTCACTTGCGGTTCATATCCCAGAGCCCAGTCTACTGTGTACTGTCTACACAAGATGTATGTTTGCAATGTATCATGATCATCCTGTGAAAATATGTAGAATGCAGAATGTAAACCTGTATGTGTGCATTTGTGTATTAGTGTGTCTAGTGAGTATCTGTATCTAGATACTAGACACTCGGATTGGTGGATGGTGGACAAAACACGAAGAGGAATAAACTGGAGAATTTATCTATACATGAGATGCGCATATAAATGCATGCCGGGAGTATCGATATAAATAAATATAGCCACCATAAGCCTCAAAGATGATACACGTTTGCCTGTACATACTTACATAGACTTACATCAGACATGCATTGCGTAGACACATTTTCCTTTTTCTGTTTTCCTTCGTACATACTTTTTATACGTACATGCATGCATACATAAATGTACGGAGTGGACGGATCCCGGTTCATTCATATAACTCGGTATGCGTGCGGATTACCATAAGACGGAACCAGAAATATACGCCATTTCATCCATACACTTGGGTTCATATGCATACATACATACAAACATGTATCTGTCAACATTCAGCATCAGCCGACTTGGAGAGGCTTGAAAAGCTCCCACATTTATATGCCATTCTCGGGAAAATATCTATTTTTGTAGCCCACCAAACACACAAGATACAGGCACAAACAGTGGATGACACTCGGTGTGCATATTTTATCATGTCATAACACGGAGTCTTACGTACTGTAGTACTGTATGTGTATGTGTATGTATACATTTATGTATATTATATGCCGATTTTTTTGTGACATGCATTATAGAGGTATGTGGGAGAAATGCATCAATTCTATCCATATAAAATATGGCAGGAATGTAAAATGTTTTTGATGCCGCGTGTGTGCATGAGTACGTAAGTATGTGTGTATTGTACATACGAGTCAGTCACGGGTAATACATACATACTTACAAAAGTTATGGGGCCTGGTCGTAAATCGTAAAGATGAGCTAGACAATGGCGAGACGGGGAGGCAAAATAAAGA
>JAQIVE010007548.1:0-10324 GCA_034698285.1 Sminthurinus bimaculatus
TGATTATGTATGAAAAAATCTCAACTTCGTAAAAAAACATTTTGTTGGCCAGAACTGTCACGTCTTCCCCATATGTACAAAATGTACACCAGCAGTTTAATTTTTTTTACTGGTGTGACATGTAGATGCAGTCAAACTGTAATATGTATCTACGTGGAATGAAAAGCTTTTGACTCGTGGATTTAGGCACAAGGCTCTCAAGTGCAATAATATTATTGCAATTTAAGTGTGAATTCAGATTTAAATAAAACCCGATTGAACACGCTTGACTATGTACGATATACAATGTTTTACATCATGTATGTATCTTACTTTCATTTGCCGTTTCTTCATAAAAAATGAACTGCTCAATATTTATTATCGATTATTGAAGACAAAAGTGTGCCCTACTTACGTTTTCAGTTTGTCATGCAATAATCTAGTATACACAGCACAAGTTGATAGTTTTGATATGTGTATGTGTACAAGTACAACATACGGGCTAATTATGCAATAACTATGAAAATTTGTTCACTATAAAGAACTAATAATTCCCCTTACAGTACAGAATCTTATACTATCAAATCTCATGAAAATTTGATGATAAAAGATTGTCAAAATATGATGATGAGATAACTAAACATGAGATTTCCATGACAATTTATGAATTTCTAATTTCCATAATAATATCTTTAATCAAAATGTGGCCAAAAGTGATAAGATTTTTCACCAAAACCGTGTTCGACATCTTATGAGATTACTTGACGAGATTTGTTTGTAAAGAAGAAGAAAGAAGACAAGAGTTTTCACAAATAAAACAAAAGTACATCAATATGTTCTGCATACGATCATAAAACAAAACATATTTGCAAAGATGACTGAAAGAAGATTAAAAACCACAAGAAACCAAAATCACGTGAAATGCATCAATGTAATAAAATATAAAAGGAAAAAAACCCTTTAGGATTTTTTATCCTCATCTTTGAATCTTTGAGGATTGTTCTTCGCCGGCAAGCAAAAGCAAAACGGTCTAATTTTTTTGTCATAATTGTCACAACCATGATGACTGGTCGAGTTAGTAAATTTAAAGACCTCCACATGTTTGACAATGGCCCTAAAATTATTTGTCGACGTTTGATTTGAATTGACGATACTAACAATGGCCTCAAAAATCCCGTTCCCTGGACTAGTCTCCAGCTTGATGACTTGCATTGTACTGTTGTCCAAGGACAGGCTTGAGTTTTGAGATTTTTTTGACTTGTCCCCTTTGGCTTTGGTCGGTGGGCCCTCCCCGGAAGTGGACTTTTCCTGGGGTTCCCTCCCTCCAGCCTTTCGAACCTGCAGAACTGAGACCAACTCCAGGGGAGAGCAGAGCGGAGAGTTGATGGACAGCCTTCGGTTCAACTCGTCCACAACGTCCTTGGCAAACTTGATGACTGACCCACGGAATTTGCCCTGCTTCGACGAATTAAAACTCTTCTTGTCTTTTGAGACGATCACTTTATCCCGATTGCTTTTCAGCAAGGAGGAATCCTTCTTCCTGGCCAGGCATACGCACTTGTCCGAGGGAACTCCAGCCGAGGCGCAACTTCGCTCCGGAGAAACCGGAAGGAACAAGCTGACTCCCCGCTTCTTGGGTGAATTCTGTCCGTCGGAGATTCGACGAGAAATGGCCGCACTTGAAACCTCTCTAAGGTCGGTCAAGTCCCTCAGGGTTTCATAAAGGTCCCAGTGGCTGGTCAGGTGTCTCGTGTTCCGGTACAGATTATTCAAGGCCGTTTTATACTTGGTCCGGAAGGAGGAGGGCGGGACGAGGAACAAGGCGGGCATCCGCTCTTCCATGGAACGTTGAGAAAGGGACAAGTTGAACAAGGGGCCGTAGGAGGGACTTCCTTGACTACTCATGAGGATCAGCCAGGTGTTGGACAAAACTTTGGTGGTGTGAAGACTGTTCAGGGTCTCCAGCAACAGATGGTCCAGCGAGGGAAGGAATTTACCCGGGTTTCGGGTGAGGGACGATGACCAACTGAACTGGAAGTACATTTGACCCGAGTCGTTAAAGGCGGTGGCGAATCTCACCATATTTTTGAAGAACCTGGACATGGCCCGTAAATCACCACAGTGCTGACTATCGGACGATGGAGTTGACGAACTTGTCGGGTCCTCCCCACTTGTATTGGTTCTGGAATTGAGAGGACTGGAGGGTCTCGTGTGAAGAGGAAGGATATAGTCTGGAGGATACTTTTTAAATGCTGCCATCCTTCGAAGGACATTAAATATTCCAGGAGCTTTTGAACCCGAATTTCCATCTTTACTACTCTGGATCTGGGCATCTTCAGCAAAGCCGATTCGATAGCCAATCTTTGAAAATTGTTTCCAAATTAGCTTGCAGCCCTTGTCAGTCCCACAGTTTTCCTGCATTTTCGTCAGGCTCGATCCCGTCAAGATGGGGATAATATTTTCCAGGGTCCCATTCCCAATCGTGGAATGACCGAGAAACTCAATGGCGTTCAACTTTTTCTCCAGGAATTCGGCGGAGCGAGGAAGCACTCGGTGGAAACTGAGACGGGACAAACCATCGATCCCAATTATTTGAACTTTCATCCGACTCTCCAGCAACGAATGGCCAATCTTTTTCTCCGCTTTGCGAACCCGCGATTCGACGAAGGACTTGAGCGGGATGTGGTACAAAACTTGATCATTTTCCCTGCTGTTGATATTGTTGTCGTTTTTTCTGGTGTCGTTGCTGCTGGATTTCTCCTTTTTTGTCGCACTTCTGGATGAACCACACTTGACTGAAACGAACTCACTATTGACAGCCGTCCTCGGTTTCTTGAGTCGAGTGCAAGTTCCTTGCCTAATAAAAAAGTAAAAAGCTTGAAGTAGTACAATGATAAATAGTATGAATCTTCCATCTTTTTACTACACAATAAAACAAGTTTATTTACCTTGACAAAAGTTGCGGGTTCTTTGCATCCCGCTCCCAAACGGAATAACAGCAATGCCTTGTTAGATTACCATCTCCTGTAAGACTCCCTTTTGTCGAAACGACTATCTTGCCAGTAAGATCTCTCGTAACTTTGTAGGTAGTGTTATAGTGCCGGGATGAAAAATTATTGTGCTGACATTTTTCCAGATGGGTTTTGGGCTTGTAGATGACACTGTCTTCTCCGAGGTGGGTCAACACCTTTTCATGGACAATTGTGTACCCAATGGGACTAAATTTTGGCAGGACACACGTTGGCTTCGACTCTCCGATGAAATTCAAGCTTTTTGAAGAATCTGGCAATGGGGCAATTAATCATGAATCATGTTTCTCATGTTTCGTCAAGGTCAGAATCAGAAGGTCATAACTGAATTTTATGAGTATTTCTGTACAATAAAACGTGCGCATTTTAAACCTTCACCATTTGTTTTTTGGTGGCCTTTGGATCTCTTCCTTCGATGCAGATTATTATCACTGTTAACGTTGGCCAGATGAAAAATGTACAAGCTTAGACTTAGAAGGAATACGGTGATGAACAGCCGATTTTTCAGTATTCTCACAATGTGTTTTCTACAAATTTCCAAAAATAGTCAAAACTGCTGTATTACGATAAAGCGAATACATTGTGTATCACTATTGTATCCAAAAATACGAAATGGGGGATGATCGATCAGTATTGTCAATATTTAAAGATTCGGTAAAAAAGTACTTTACAGAAGCCAAAATCCTAACATCCTTTATCAGTCAAGGCTCACGTCTTTGGAAAATTGGCCCTTTCAAAAAAACCCAAGTATACAGGAATATGTAGGTACTCGAATTTCTTGCATTTGCCTTGTGTATTCTATCGCATGTAAAATTCTATTCGCAAAATGCTCTTAATTTTGATGCCATGCAGTCCGTTGCACATACCATTTTGGAAAACTCGGCTGTGAATTGATGATTAAGACCATCAAAAACCTGTAGACTGCATACATAGTTATTTACTTAATTAATTATAAACGATAATTACATGTCTGCCTGCGAATTGTATTTACTGCTTACTTGTCTATGTACTACATATTATGTACAGTGTACAGCATCATTAGGGTGAAAAAATTAATGCGATACATTGTTCTACTGTAGTGTACAATAGATAACTCCTGTGTACAAAATGTTATAAACACAATCTAATTTATGACCCTTTGGTACACATATAATTGCCCATAAATGAAAATTTAATACCAATATCGCCAGGTTTCATTTTATGCATTAGAGAATAGAAAACTGATAGATGATAGATGTCCAAATTATTATGCAAAAGACAATAAAAGAAACTGCAAAATATTCTTAGCATTTGTTCTTTCTTATTTCAGAGCGATTTTTATTGTTGAAAAATCTCGTTTTTGCTTTGTGATTCATCTTGAATTCGACATTGTCGTGTTGTGTAAGTATATATGTAATATATTTATCATGTATAATATATTTCATCATTAAATATTATATCACGTCACACCAATTATCAATTTGGAAGCCATTCTATAAGCATAGTTTAAATTGCTTAAACTTTGCTAAATAATTGTATTGTAATCTAAATAGATGCTTCCACATCGTCCAGTAAAATACATTATATTATGTATTGTATGCATCTACTAGTTTTTGTATAATATTTCCGCTAAATAGTTTCTGCAGTGACTTTTCTTCCACAAGACTAATCATATAAGAACAATGTAATAACGTAATCCATTTATACACAAAAGCGATTTGTAAACCAAAGGTGATGATACATAATGATGTACAATTTTCACTTAAATATCTTCCCTAGCCGAAGTTCTATATACACACTGAACGTTATATAGACTAAACACAATGCACAAATTAAAAATCAGCCCCATTCCTGGCTGATAAGCATGTAAGTATGTTATATGTCATATATTTTATACTAAATCAATACAATATATAATTTTTATCATATTATAATTCATTACACTACATACAGGCATATTATTGCGAATTTCGAATAGCCTTTTGAACGCACTGCGAAGCCTACACGAGTAAAAACGTATTTACATAAAATCACTTCCTTTTCTTCATCTTATTAACAGAGTATACAAAAAATGAGCAAAGTTATAATTTACTGTATGTATAATGTATGTATACCGTCGGCTGGCACTTTTGATACTACCTGTTAATTGTTTTACATCATAATATATCATACTTGTAAGTATTTTATATTTTCATACAAAATATCAGGTGGAATGGAGGAATACATACATGGGTATTACACAACATTAAAAATTATAGTAAAACTAAAAATCATCATCATGAGGATTTAGTAGTACTTAAATAACTTAAATGTCTCAAGTCAAAAAATAAGCTTCCTTGAGTTGTGTGAAACAAAGGTACGAAAACAATAAGCAATAGTAATTATTATCAGTATTTTTCTAAAAGGGTCAAAAAACCGGAATGGAAAACAATGGAGTTGCACGCAACGACTTCTGTAATACATATTATATCCTCTATTTGCTACATATTAGGTATATTATTTAAGGTATAATATATTGTACACTTGGTTCAAACCAGATCCTGCAAACAAAGTGTCAATCTAATTCTAAACAATTAATCTGCACTGAATTATATTATATTATAAATCATAAATGGTAACTGCATTCAATACGTTTGAATATGTGGACATACAGATTTGTTCGACTTTCCAGCACTTTCACAAGGCTGCTTGGATTCACGGATATAAATCTTTTTCATAAAACTTTCTACACAGCTTTAATAAAATCTAAAATTACAGTGATTAAAACCGCTGGTTGATTCTCTTTCTACTTAAATTTTACTATGTTATTTACATTATGTACTAAAATACTGTATTATTGTTGTAAATCGGGAACTATAACTATTCATTTTACTAGATACTAGATATATATGTCTGTGTAAGTTATATTATACATGGGTATACTATATACTAGTAGTAAATTGTAAATATATCATGTTGTTCAGCATAAAAGATTTCATAATAATATCATTAATGTAGCCTATGAGCAAATACACATTCATCTAATGTAGAACATCTTTTTTAGAAAGCTAGCAAACTTTACTTTATGCATAATATATAGATTGTAGCGACTAATGAAAATCGACGTACGAATATGTAAATATAAGATTTCACATTTCATGATCGACTAACGGGCGGAGTGATTTATCTTAGGCATCAATTATGTGAAACTATTTGTTTTCTTGCAATTCAATAGAGAGAGAAATGCCGTATTATTTGATTTGAACGAGATATTGTACATCATGTAAAAATTATCTAAGATTATACTTATGTTGGATGATTTTTCATTTTGTTAAAAAAACGAGGAAAAGAATATAATGAACAAAAAAAACAAACTTTCTGAGTAAACACGTAATATTATGCATAACTACAATGATAACATGTAAAATTTTCCACGGGTTCTAATGAGTGTTTAAAAAAGGCTAAGACATAATAAATCTTTGAAACATATTATGGTATAATGTATAATGTACTACAACATTAGGATTGGAATTAGTAACGTAAATTATACGAATTGAGTACTAAAAAAATAGATCATATACATACATACTCTAAAACCAGAAATAAATGTCCTTTTTGTGACTGTTCTCGCCAGGTAACCTAGTCGCACTCTCCTCTTGCGTTTTACAATGAGAGAATGCGACTAGGTTACGTGGCGAGCACAGACATAAAACCGGACATTTATTAATGTTTCTAGAGTACATGACATCCTGTACAGTACGTACTTTTCTAATAATTTTGCGATACTCTATAGTAGATTTTCCTTTGCAATTCCAGTTGCGAAAAATATACGTACCCATTATAATTGTAATGAAGGTATATATTTTATAAGGCAATTTCCTGTATGCTCGTATATTATATAATATTTTATAACTATAAATTACGTTTAATATGAATGTGTAGGACTCTTTGGAAGCCTCAGTTCTCTATAAATATACATATTATATAGTTTTCCCTCTTCTCTAACTCTTACGGGTAATGTGTAAAATGTCTAGTGCACTCTTACTACAACTGTAATGCCTGTAATATACATACTTTAAATGTGTAATAATATTCAAGATAAAATTGTGTTGTGCAAATGTAGATGATGATACCGCTTCACTTGTCGCTAGCGCAGACGAATAGATAAATGAAATAGATGGGATGAAAATTAAATGTAACAAATAATAACTAAAGTTCACTCTTACGCCGGTTACTGACACCCTGCCTATGTCGCTGTAGTAAAGTTGTATTTCTAGCCTCAACACTATTCCTATGCATTGTAAGTCCGTAATTGTAAAAGGCGGAGGCGAGTAGTTTTTCTTCCATTTCTCTTACTGCCCTTTCCTTCTCCAGCTCAACGCCGGATTTACTGGTGTCCAATCCTGCTGCGGCTGTGGGCTCTAAAGTCACTATAACACTCTTTGCTTTCTCCATACACTTATTATACTGGACTTCCTTTTTCTTTAGTTCTTCGTCCTTGGCCATGACTTGTGATTGTAATCGACGGACTTTCTCATCGTATAAACTCTGCATTTCAAGCATTTGTTGCTCCTTCTTTAAAAAGTTTTCTTCTAGCTCCGCTTCATGCTTCCTCAGTTGTTCCACTAAAACTCGAGCACCTTCATCTGATGGATTAGCATCAACGGCAGCCTTCAAGTCTTCCTTGAGTTTCTGATTTTCCAACTAATATTTTTTTACAAGCCCAAAATCAATTTTAGTAACAATATTCCATCTCATTTATCATTCATTTATGCATGCCATGAACCATGAATGTTATTGGAAAATCATCAGTATTTGTTTATTTTTAAAGCCACGCTGTTTTTTTTCTAACCTCAAGCCGTGTAAGCTTTTGACGTATAACTGGCGGAAGTAACTCAATTGAATGGTCTGATGCTCCTGGTTGACAATTACCCATATCTCCAGCGCGCCCACCTTGAAGCCTCGTTTCTTCCAACATTTCAGCCAACCTGTCCTTTTCATCTTTCAGTCGCTCTGAGGCACCTTTCGCATTTTCGAATTTATCACGGTACAGTCTGAAGTCGAATTCTGCCTTCAGTGCTACACAAGGAAAAAAAATCAATAATTAGTCATAGCTATATATACAATAATTACTACCAAAAGATAAACTTAAGTTGGCAGCTTTAGTTTTATGAAGCAGCAAAAGGAAGATCATAAACAATGTCATAAATTGGCATTTGAGTCTAAGTGAATATAAAACGTCTTATGAAACATGAAATACAAAACCTATTCAATACAAATGTAATACATAATATATAGAATGCTGTACATAATGAACATTAATGTGAAGGACATTTGCAGTTTTTTCTATATATATGTGTGCGTTAATACCTCTTTGGGTTTCTTGGCTCAGTCTTTGCTGTGTTTCGGCGAGCTCCTTCTTGACGGCATCTAATTGATTTTTCCAAGTCGTCACTTTCTTCAAATCTTCCTCCATGCTAAAATTTTTCTGTAAATCACGTAAAGTAAAGAGAGTATATTACTCATTAATATTGTCAGATACGAGTCCCATTAGTCTATAATATCCTATATTTAGGATTGTAATATAACACATACTTTAGTAATAATTGTGCAAGTACCAACGAACAACTACATGTGTATTATGTATGATTTTACTTATGCACCACTGATCTTAATTCTGAAATAAATTATAACACAGCTGCACAAGCATGCTTGTTCGCTTACAATAAATACTCAATATATTCACTAGATTGTAACTAAACAGTCATTTAACATTACCATCATCATCATCATAACCATATTCACATCTCATCGTAACAAGTTGTCATGCATAGAGCAATTAGTACTATTTGGCAACACACTTGGAAAAAATATAATATCATAACACCCTGATAATAGTACAATAGTACCAAGAGATGTATGCGTGCACTTAAACTTATACGATACTAATGTTGTACTTATTTTGAGTACGTACAAACTACAAACTTCTCAAGTTACAAAATGGAGAAGAAAAGACTGGTACTGTTGTTACTTATATATATGCATGCCAAATTCACTTGAACTGTCTATTGATCAAAGGATCAAAACATTTTATTGCAGACTAAAACTTTAGGTGAACGTTGAGTACATCAAATGTACATATTCTGCATATTGATGATATTGAAGCTGTGAATATGTAATACTTCTATATTCTATCTGTGTATACTAGCATACTACATCACCGATTCATGCTCATACCCCATGAAAAATCCTTGAGATGTTAAATTACACTAACAACGACAACAACAAGATTTTTAAACTAAGTGATAATTAAAAGTTATTCATCATTCATCAAAAATTCTCCCTATCACCAAGAAGTCAAATATCAAAATAAAATACTATAGTTGATAGTTAATAAATACCTTATCAAGCTCCACGTTTTTTTCTTCCAGTTGTTTCATACTCAGTTTCAAGTCAGTCATCTCTTCTAGCCTCTTCTTATATGTGTTGATTGTCTGCTCATATTGAGTCACCTTTGCTGCAGCTTCATTGAGGGTATCAATTTCATCTCTAAGGCGAACAATTTCTTCCTCGGCTGCATCAGCTTTAGCCAGTTTTGCATGGGATTCACTCATTTCTTTTTCCACGACCTATTTTTTTTAAATTAAAATTAAAATTTAGAGATTTGCGTAACTGACCTTCAAAATTAAATAATTATGATAATGGTCAACTTTCTCGATAATTATCAATTAGTACTTACTTGCAGTTTAAGTCTAAGGTCATCCAATTGAGTTTCAAGCTTATAATTTTCTTCCCGCAAATGCTCAACTTCTCTCTTGGACTCTTCCTGTACCCGTATAGACATATGGATGGACTCTGGATCATTTTGACCCGTTAATTGTGCTGCTAATCTTTCGTTTTCGGAAACTAGGGCTGCTTTTTCGTCGGCCATTTGCGAAAGCTTTACATTTAACTCGTGACAAGTCTGCAACAAACACACCAATAAATCAATTAGTCACTTTTTACATTTCATATTATGCTTACAGCTTACATAATACTGTAAGACCAGACAGACGATATGTCAAACCAATTCGTGAGAATGGAAAGATAAACACAGTACTTATGCATGCAATGGAAGAATGGAGTAACAGACAAAGTAAACATGGTATAAATGTGTGCACACAGACGAAAAATGGATAAATAGTGGTTAAATGAATATATAACACATATGAACTCTTTTTTCTACAATACATTACAACGTTCCAGTGAAGATGATTGGATTTGAATGACTGCTGTCGTTATAAAATACTTCAATTGCTTCAAAAAACGTCAAAAAACAAGTGTACTTACTTGGGTCAGTTGCTCCTTTGCCTCATTCA
>JAQIVE010007549.1:0-10324 GCA_034698285.1 Sminthurinus bimaculatus
CGATCTATTTGTCTTCCTTTGTTATGCTCATAATATGCAAGAATTTAAACCACGAAACTAATTTTGCTGATTTTTTTTTCATACGGGTGGATCAAACCGGTGTAAAAAACTAGGCAGTCTTTGAATAAATTTATTTATTTGATGTGTGTCAAAACACTAAAGAGAGAGACTTGATCAATATCCGTCACATTGCCAACTTATGGGGCGATAATAAGGTAGTTCGTATGACAGTCACATCTGCCCGTTCCTACATATGTAATAATAAAACGAACCAACTTGTATTGGCTAGATATTTTACAACATAACTATGTTTTTATCCATCCCGCATTTGCGTCTGCTTTATATACATATAAATTGTAAATTGTAAACGACCCGTCTTATATCTTCCATCTGCTTATTTATTGGCACGATACAATAAGCCAAAGATACGATAGAATGCCGTTTAGCTGGCAATGAGGAGAAGAAGAAAAAGGAACAAAAGCAGGATTTTATCTCCTCCAGCACCAGTTTCAGATGAAACTACATGTGCAACGTGCAAAAACACAACAGAAATCTACAGTTACTTTGTCTAATAGTTCAAGTTCTTGTGTTTTTGCCTGCAGTTTCACTTTCTCTAAGAAGACGAAGAAAGTTTTTTAGGCTTTCTCTCCTGCCATAACTTAAGTAACTATTTCTATCTTCATCTGCCTCCGTTTTTTCGTCCGTTTGTATAATACTTATACATAGGATAGCATGTTGATTTTTTATGATGACATATCTCTAAGTTTTCGCACACGTAGATATAGTTACGAAATAACTACACTGCGACTGTTACCAAATGGACGGCAACGGCAAAACGGCAAACAAAAAAGAAAAGACAAATACAAAGCCGCGGAAGAGAAAAGATGGTGACAATGGCTATTCTTCTGTTGCCATAAGATCCAGATACAGAACAAGAACTGTAGGCAGTATGGACCGAGGAGTGTCCACGACAGACATCCATAGAAACGTGCAAGAAAGTAAACTTGGGTACAGCTGTGACACGTTGAGACAATTTGGCACTAATGTCCCTTTATTCCCTCGTAAAGAACAATAGGCATCATAGACATCGCTGGGTGGACCAAAGGAGAGCGGAAACGAAACAAAATGAATTGGAATACAATATAATATAATACAATACTATACGATACAATATACAATATGTACAAAACAAAACACGCCAGACAGCAGACAAAAGAGCAGAGAGAAAGTCACACACAATCAAATCAGTCTGTGTAATTTTCTACTTAAATTGACATTTTAATCTACTCTTTTCCTCTTTGTCTCCTCCATCTCCTCTCCTATTTATAGTTGTATTTATCTTGTTTCTGTATTTGTTTGGATTTGTCAGATTCTATTTTACTGTATCCATTTCATTGTATCTTGTATCGCAATGTATGTATTGATCTAGCCTCAAAACATCCGTTGTTTTCTATTTTCTACACATCTGTGACTTTGCTATTCTTGCTCTTGTGTAAATACACTCATTACCTACATTTTGTATTTGTATTGAATATATTTATAGCTGCTCGCCTACTTTTTGTTGCAAAAATGGAAAATTGGTTCAGAATGTTTAGAATTCGATAGCAATTCATGTCAAAACGAGTTAAATTTCCAAAAAATAGAATTTTTTAATATTTTGAAAATCGATTAAAAGCGTAGGCAAAAGTAGTAAAAGAAAAAATTATCTTGCTCCTTCATTTTCTATAGGATCTGGATTTTTGGATTGCGTGGTAGACATTATTCCAAATCAAGTTAATACTCTTTTTTTCCTCCATGTATTGGTATTGAACCATTGTAAGGTTATTGAGAAGTTTGTTGTATATATAATCTGATTAATCTACCACCAAAATGGTAAGATTACAGATATTGTGCGTGTGTGCAAACAGCTGGAAGGAGGTGGAACGCTCTCACCGGTTTTTCCCTTCTTTATTATTACGACACTCAAGAAGTTCAATTGGGAACATTGTGTAACACTCGAGCTATTGGATTCCATTGTACTCTCTCTCTCTCTCTCATAGGATCGAATAATAATAATAATAATCCGCCAAACATTTCATTCATTGGTTTTCCCTTTCGGTCCTTCACTCAATACTCAATGCATACATACATCTGGGATATGAGATTTCGTGCAAACCAACTCCTTGCGACTCTCCAATTCCACTTTCACCCACGCAATAATCTGTAATCTGTAATTTTGTCGGCGGCCATGATTGCGTCCATTGAAAAATTTCCCACACTTACTTCTTCACTCTCAAAGTTTGAGCAAAGCCTCTTGAAAAGAAGAAGAAGGGGATCAAAATCAATGAGAAGAGGGAGATAAAGGAGAGATAATGAGGCAGAATCATGGTAGAGTTGGAGTTTTTGGGAACATTCCTCATATAGAAATAATAATGGTGGAATGGCCAGAGACTGATCACACACTGATTTTTCTGTCGGCTCCTCTCCTGATTTTTTTTACCTTCGTTAGCTGGATGGCCCGAAATAAAGGTTGGCAATTGCGTCGCTTCATTTGGTTTCAACTGGATTGATTTGGTTTGCTTTGGCTTGTCTTGGCTTCCTTTTGGTCGAGTTGTGGACTGGACTTTTCCCCCAGAATTTTTGCCTTATACATACATACAAACCTAACTTAGTTAAGTATAACTTTTTACATGTATGAAAAAACTTTGATTTTATACAAATGTTATACTATACGTACGTAAGATGACACACAACATTATGAAACTAGTTTTGGGGAGCACTTCCTATTGGAATTTTGTCAATCTGTTCTAGGGGGAAAGAATGGAGGAGCAAAGCGAGTCTCAGGGGAGAGCGTGAGGGAAATTTACAAGCAGAGCTACATATTACATTGATGTAAGCTTTTCTGCACAAGTATAAGCTTTGCCCTGCATGAAAAAAGTTGAAAAAAGGTGAGCAGAGCGAGTGGCTTAGTCGTTCTTTGATCGTTGTTCAGCGTTCATCAGCCAAAAGCTGACATCAAATTCATCAGCACTTTTCTCATGACTCTTTTTCCTTGTACAGTGTACAGGGAGCACCTGTCAAAAATTCCCGCTTAAAAATACCTTGAGATTCTAAGGTAAAGCTAAACAGGAAAATTTTAAAAAAAGAACAACGTTTTGCTAATTTGTATCATTTTTATTTTATTTTTCAAAATTTACAATAATTTTCCCTCATTTTTAAGAGAAGACAAATGATTGGACAAGATTTTGTCCATTTTTTCAATAAAATCCCTGTACTCTGTTTCTTTTGCTCAATTTGAGACGTTGACTCGTCTACCTTCTCTTTTTTCAACTATTGATCGGATCTTCGTTCTATAACCTGGTTCGTTGTAATTAACTATTTGACTACCCCTTATCCTCGGAATTAAACTCGAGTCAAGTTGACTTGCGTGCCCTATTACCTTTTGACTACTTGAGTTGCTCCTCGAGGACAGCGACAACGACAATTACAATTACAATGAAGGCGACGATGAAAAACTAGTTAAAATCAACCGGCCATCTCAAAATATTGGGAATGTCACGTACGCTCCCCGTCTCCATTTCCCTTGCATGTATGTGCAAAGGAAAGAAAGAGTACAAGTTTTGCGCCGTTAAAAAACCTGCAGTTCACACATGTTGAACCAGCAAAGGGAAAGGAAAGGCGCAGGAAGGAAAAGTCAGCTTCTGACGTAAATCACCATGGGGACGGAGTTGAAAAGATAGAAAAATGTTGCAAAGTAGTAGTGGCAAAGATACAATGGGTAAAAAAAGTCGGGAGAAAGTAAAAGTCAAATGGTGAAAGTAATCGTGTAAAAGTAAAGTGGAAAAAGGTCCTCCAAATGAAAACGAAAATGAAAACGAAACCACGGCGAACCACTGGAAATGTGCTTAATGGGAGACGTTAACGTAATTTAAATAGCCGAGAAAATCGCTCACGTCCATGAACACATTGAATTGGAATCGGCCCGAGTTTTTACATGCATACATGTACGGATAAAAATACGACTGACCTACATTTCAGATCGAACAATGAATGAACCATGAACATGCAATGAAATAAAATGTGTATGTATGTTACGAATGTATGTGGCTTTGTGTGTAGATACGCACACGTAATTACTACAATGCATTTTCATTGAAACTTGGAATTGGAATAGCACGGCACTGGAGCTTTATATCTCATTTTCAATCAATTTGACAAAAGTCGTCCTCTCTTCTTTCCTCTATATATGCATGATTGCCTGTAGCGACAGTGACAGTTCAAGTTTACGCATATTGTTGTAGGATGCAAATGCAAAACTAAAGAATTCGCTAAGCCTGTTGTCCCTTTTGATTGCAATATTGGGGGCCACTGCTAATTTTTTCGTCCTTGTCCCTGTAATATGAAAGTATTCTGGATTTATCCGACTTTTTCAATTGTTTGGGATTTAATCAGAAAACATGTTTTATGCATCCATTGTCTATTGTGTCTATATGTGCCAACTGAGGCAAATTAATTCCATTCTTTATTGCAGCGGGCCTGAAAAGTTTAAGCTAACATTTACATTGAAAAATTCTAAATGTTGTATTTTGTTGGATTTCTATCACATATGCGTTTTTGGGTAACTTCTTCTAGTGATTTGGATAAACTCAAAATGTAGGATTAATCCATTCCGATTTAATCGTTTTAGACTAGTTTGACTTTTCTACGCTTTTTTGAATCGCCTAATTCATGTTAACTAAAGTCAATTTACGAACAGCTTTTATAGAGACCCAAAAGTCACGATTCTTTTTGGCGAGGCTTAGCATTACTTTAAACTCTAGTTCATTCTGCTTCTCAATTTCTACTTTTGTGTACTTCACTGACATAAGGAAAATCGCTATTTAACTTTGAGTAATTGACTTTTTTAAAAAGTTTAAATTATGTTAAAAACGAAAAGAATGATTGAAAATGGACAAAATGTATATAAATACAGAAAAGTTTGACTCTTCACTCACTGCCAAACCTTCAGCCTGCCAAGTCAAGTTGTTTATAAAAGTTACTAAAGTACGAAAGGGTTGGAAAAATACTTACATCATGCATAAGCATACATATGTGCGTATGCATACAAATGAAAGAAATGCGTCGTTATTTCGTGTCTTCTGCCATTTTCTCCGGTTCAATGTCTATTTGCTCTTGACAAATGGGAAATAAATACAAAAAACAGGGAAAGTTTTTGGAGAGGTTTCCTCTCTTTTAAAAGTGAATGAAGTTATGTACGTACGTATATCTAATATGTGTTGTAGACTGGAGCGAGAGTGAGGTGGATCTGGAAGTGGAAGCCAAGGCTATTAAGAGATTGAAGATTTCCACCCGGTTACGTTTAATGTGACTTGTTTCTGGCCTCAGTTCCCTTTGGTTCAGTTTGGCTGCTCCTCTTTTTTTGGATTCTTGTACCTACTCTTTTAACGTGGGCTCGAGAGTTGAGAGCAACATTAATTCATAATGGCATTGGTTTTGTGGTTTTTCCTCGAGCCTTATACAACATTCGGAAGGGAAAAGAGATCCATGGTATGAACATTGAACATACATACAGTGTGTGACTGTATCTACTGTGAATTTTATGTGGCCTTTATGTAGCTTCTATTCTAGGAGAATACGAATTAAACTGGACTTTTTTGAATTCTATGCGAGGAAGCAAAAAGAAGCTCATGATATTTTTCTTTCTTTCTTTCGTTCCTTCTTTTTGAGTCATGAGCCTCTTCCTTTTCTTCAGCAGCCAAAAGTCTACTGTCCAAAGTACATACATACAGTCAAAAGTCAAAAGCCAAATCCCCCGGGTAAAACGCATGTACGGTGGAGAAGTAGGAAAGAAAAAAAGAAACTACAGTAATACGACTAGTTTCATAGCTAAGTAAAAAGATATATGTATTATAGCCGTATAATGTAAAGCAAATTATGTATAACTGTGGTGAAAAAACTATGTATCAAAATAGCAATATAATCTTATGTAAAATGGAAAATATAACACAAGGATGAAATGGAGAAAAACATGTATCATCCTTCTGTATAGACTTGCCACAATAGTTTCTATGGTAAAATGAAGGATGAGTTTCCTTTTCCCCTTTTATGACCTCGACCTCTAACTTTTTCCTGGGTGCTGATGCTGATGCTGGATTCTCAATTTCCTCAGAGGCTTATAGTGTGGGGAAAATCCAGTGGTTGCAATTTATTACCATTTACCATTTAGAATTGCAATTTAAAGATAAAAATCCCCTTTTCCTATCGTCCCACGTTTCACATTATGAGGAGGGTTTGGCATAGAGCAAACTTTTCATTTTTTTCCCTTATCTAAAAATTAAAGCAGAGCAATGACCAGGTTTTTAAAAGACAACTGGGCAATTTTAGCATCGACATTTTTCTGCTTGCAAAATCTCCTGAATATGGAATACATATATGTAGCTTTGTCTTGTAAATTGGAAAACAACTTTGCACCGAGAAAGTATCGGAGTTCCTAATGCATGTATGTATGTATGTATGTACAAATATGTGCATACACTGAAACTGACTTTAAAAGCTGTTACTGTTTATCAAAGCATCTTGAGGTTTTTGCAGTAAATGGGAAAGCCATCGTCATTTTCCATCTGTGATTGTAATTCACTCGCCTCATTTCATTTCTAGTTTTGACTACTTCTTGGAATTTATATTGCGGATTCCGCCTCCTCATACAAATACACACTCAACACACAATGCTGCAAGCTGCAAAGACTTGGGACGATTCCTTTTCAAAAGCTGTATATATACTGTATTAGGCAATGCATACAAAAAGAAAAGCTCTTACAAGTTCTTGGGGCTGGGACACAATCGAAATCGAACCGCTTGGAAACAAGCGAAAAACGACGCCACAACTCGACCAGTAATATCGTATCGTATGTATCTACGATACAAACCGGAGGTAGATGTATCTACAAAAACAAAATATCCGGGAGATGAAGCTGCAACTTTACTTTATCCAGCACATGCATGTATGTATGTATATTGTGTATTTTGCATGAGCTTATACCATACTGTACATGTACATTATACATGCATGAGTGCTTCTACAAACACTTCTTGGTATAATAAGCCTGGAGTATAAATTACAAAAGTTAACCAAAGCAAACTTAACCTCTGGACTGTATTCGACAAAGTCAAAAGAGTACTCGAAAGGAAACCGACGTCATTGGAAAAGGAAATGAGCAAAAAATTAGCTTAATACATACATACATACATACGTACATAAGTATGTATCGTTTCTTTCCAAAGACTTTCTTACAGCAGGATAAATTTGACGCATAAATTTAGGAGAAAGTAAAAGTAGAGAAGATCCACTCGCTAATTACTGAATGCGACGTAAGCAAAGTCCAGAAAGGGGAACGAAAAAAGTTTTCCAAAAATAAATACAAGCCTCTTTTTGCAAAGGGAAAAATGCTGATGTTAAGCAACAGTAGCATAATATTGGAACAGGATGAGATTTTTAATTTCAGGTGAAAATCCCAATCGAAATTATGTATAATAAGACAAAGTTCTTTCGTTAAAACAGCTCGCTTTAGCAACTTTACAAAATTTTACCAAAATATTCATGCCCTTTGAACACTGCAAAATTCAATATCAAATATTAATAAAATACAAAGTTGATATTATTTTATTTCAACAACTTGATTGCATTATGCAACCTAAGGACTGACGTAAAACCTTTCCAAAGAAAAATGACAGGTGGAATTAAATATGAAATTGTACATTTACATAGGTGCATAAATAACAGACGAATGATGTCTGCTTTCCTTTTGACTAGGGACTAATATGCATGAATTCGTCGACTAGACTCGTATTTAAGTACAAAGCAAAGACGGAATACCAATTTTTTGGAATTGCATGTTCACGTCTCGTTTTAGATTTTTTCCTCCGGCTCTTTCTAGTTCTTTCTTTTTCATCATCTACATACATGTATGTATGCTGAATTGCAATTTTTAAAGATGGAGAAAATGGCGGATTTTTTGCAAATGTAAAAACGAATTCAGATTCTTGTCCTTGCTCGTACAAAGCTCATAGCTTTTACATAATACATATCACAAGTTTCAGAAGGGAAAAAGCACGAACCGTTTTATTTTTGTATTATAACGACGGAAATTCGGGACGATGGTGAATATTCATTCGGCTTCCGACTCTATAGTCAGTTTAAACATTAAATCGGATTACACCAGGTGGAAAAATTCAAAGTGGGATATTCTTGCAAAGAGGATGAAAATTTATCAGTTCCACTTTCACATTTACAGTCTATCTGGTTAGTACATTGGGACCAGAATTTAATTGTCCCTTTTTTCTTCGATGCCGTAATCTTTTAACATGGAAAAGGTAATGCAAAGTATAGGCAATTTATTTCTGACTTGAGTGTATACCTTAAAGTGCAGGTGCTTTTTGTGATATTTTCTATTCACGTCTATCGTCAACATTATGCCTTAAGGCATAATCGGATTACGTGAGTGAGTAACAAAATACAGAGATATTATTAGAAAAAAAATTTGCAACAGTATATTTTGCAAAATGTACAATAATTCCTGGGATTTTTCCACGGTATATACACCGGATTTGCAATAAGTACAAAATACCTGAATTTGCGTCACTGTCTAATACTTATGCATGTTTTGCATTTTGCATGTTATCGAGAGTTGAACATCAAAACATGATTACAGATAATAAAAAAATCTGACTGATTGTACATTGTACGTACATTGACCTTTGTTCCTTCTAAAATGCTATTGTCAAAGAAAATGCAAGAATAAAGTATTTTAAAATGCAAATCAAAGCTTCTTGATACTTTATGCTACTTCTTTTCAATGATTTTTGAACAAAAATTTATTCTATGCAGCTTTATTTTTTGGACACACACACAAAATGAAAAGTAAAGCCTCTGAAATAATTCTCCCTGAATAAAATACCTAAACGTTTAAAATTTAAAAATCTACATTAAAAATACGACAGATTACTACAAAATAGATCATTGTTATTGTGAAAAAAATTGTATTTTTACGCTCTAGAAATTTCTATTGAAATTTCCAAACGTAAATAATATGCATATGTAGAAGGGAATATTTTGTAATGATCCAATTTTCATGCTTTTAGTTCCAGATTGTTGAATTCATCCAAGTTTTCCTGCATGCAAAATTGCAGCTCTTTCAACTTTCAACGCTGTGATGACAATAAAAAATTTTATGCTTGTCAAACCCACAATCCTCCCCTAATAGGGACTCACACTGGGCGTAGAGTGTAGAATTATGTATACTATTAACTGCAACTCTCCATAAATTTCCATGGCAATGAGGTGAAATGAGATGGTAATTTGAATTCGACTTTCTCTCCGTTTCTTCCTATACACCATACGATACGATACGATACAACAGGATAAGATACGACTCTATTTCTTGGGCACTCTCACTGCTGTCCTTATTTGTCATTCGAATTTGAATTTTGCTGTCTCTTGCCTTCGTGTCATCGTGTTCATGTTTCTCCAGCTGGAATGAGCACGAATACGAAATCTGGCAATCAGACTTGGCATTTGCAATTCTGTCCACATGTATGTATAATGTATAATATGGAAGATTGAAGTTGCATTGTCATGCATCAGGTTGTTTGTCTTTGCTGTGCTTTACTTTCCTCGTCTTCCGCTCCAGCTCTCCAGCTTTCTATTTGCAGCTTCGTCCTTATCTACCTAACTCGTTATGGTTATTTTATCTTGCACTTTATATGAGTGTGGATTGCACATCATCTAAAAATTGGGCATTAGTGCCACTGTGCTATGTATATGTATGTTCACAAATTCTACTCAAATATTTGTCTCAGTATGCATAAGATATATTATTTATAATTCTGAACAAACAAAATAGGGGATGAGAGCGGCGTCTCGACTTTAGTCGCTCGTCGAGTCCCTCGTTGAAAAGTTTGTCATAATATCTATATTGTATGTATACAAAATACAAACCTATTTTGATATTCTGCTGTGTGGGTGGATTTTAATTAAAATTTGGAGACTCGTCCTTCAATTTTCTTTGTCCTTGTATCCAAATCAAATTTTACAATAAAATATTCATATTTGCATTTTTTGATGGAAAGATCTGACATTGAGGGGATGATTGAAGTTTTTGATTTTTTTTGTATCCTGCACATATTGAATTTTGTAGCATTCCTCTTTAAATGAAATTTTGTTGCTTGCACTCAAAATGTTTGTCGTGTTTTCTGTAAACAATTTTTTGATCATGTCCAGTATTGTAGTAAAATTTCTTTGCTTTGTTTTCATCGTTTTTTTCCTACTATGCTTTATTGCAGTTGAAAA
>JAQIVE010007550.1:0-10324 GCA_034698285.1 Sminthurinus bimaculatus
AGATTTGACAAGATTTTGACAATGTTTTGAAAAAAGTCCCTGGTTTTTTATGTACTTTATGTTTTTCATTTTTCCACATAATTAAAAAAACGAACAGTCAAGTGAAAGTTGACGATGATGATAATACGGAAGCAAGAGTCAACGAAGCGATAAATTGGTCATCTGGCAGCATGTGCACAGTCGTCCGTTGTCCATCGTCCATCGTCCAGCTGTCACTCGCTCTTGCCTGGACAAAAAGTTGTAAAGGCAAGCTATGAAAAAACGATGCAAAATACAACAGCTTGCATCCTTTCGCTTTGCATCACACTGCACACTGAAATTGAGTTGAATCGGAATCGGAGTCGGAATCGTCGTGGAATGAACTTTGGACGGGTGACTGCACGACTGGCTCATTTACCCGTTGGTTTTTTTCGCTTGCCTGCTCTTTCTCCGCGTCCGGGTTACTCAAAACGCCGTCACAGCCACAGTTGAACCGGAATCGGAGTCAGCTGGACTTTAACCACAACTCGTACCCTGTTATTGCTGATAAATATTCATCAAACCGCGCCAACTTGTGACAAGTGTCCAGTGTCCACATTCAAATTCAAAATCAAAGAGAAGAGTGCGGACGATGCTATGACATGTCACGTTGTGATCCGACTCAAGAGTGTCCATGACATGACGACGACAACGACAAGGACGTGGACATGGACAGACCGTTTGAAATGAAATTCACGCCTATTTGCTCACCACCGCGACTACATACATATTTGCTCCTTTTGCTTTTGGCCCTTTAAAAACAAAAAGAGGATGGCCAATTTAAACGCCGCTCAGACGTTTCCACTGCTTGCCATGTACATATAATTTTCCATCCGCTTCAGTTGAGCACAAATGCCCGTCTCATTCCGCCTTTCACTTTCCATCCCGCCCAACCAAGTTCTTCAACCCGGGTAGAATGGGAAAATTCTCAATTATTTTGCCGTGTATTTTTACATAAAGTAAAGCGATACCCAGTATTTTGTTACATAACGAGGAGAAAGCGCGGAGAAGGTTAGGATAAAAAAAGAAAGCTGTCAGGATTGTTAGTGTGATTCGCATTCAAAAACTCAAATTCAAATGTAAATCTTTACAAAACATGGTCACATACATACAAAGGTTGTCGGGGCAACGACTTTTTTTATCGGATGGGTGACAAGTGAAAAGCTTCAGAAATAGGGTGAAAGTACAGATACGTAGAAAAACATGCTTATTCAATTGGGCCCGTCGAAATTGGATTCAGAAACGGATTCTCATTCTTATTGCCGTTCTTCAAGTGTGTGTACTTATAATAATAATAATAATAATAACAGGGATAAAAAAATCGGGGAAAGCTTTCCCCGACTCGTTATTTCTAAGGAAAAAAATGGGATCCAAAATAGAAAATGGAATTTCATCCAAACTCCGATTTCGGGGACAAAATACGGGTAGAAATACATGCACTGTACAATACAATACAAGACGGCGATGATTTCTTTCTCTCCCGACTTTCACTTCCCCCTGTCTCCTTAGTAACGAGAGTATCTGTGTCTGTATTTTTAGCAATTTTTAATGCAGACCGAGCTTAAAGTGAAAGTAGAAAGGTGAAAGTACAAATTGTACCGTTTATTGAAGCATAACTATTTATATAACTTTCCCCCCTTTCGATCGGGGTTTAAAAATTCGATGGGGGACCGACGTCACTCACATCCGACGCGCGATGAAGAAAGCAATGAAAGGTGACAGGGTGAAAGTTCCTCATTTTTTTCAATATTTGTTGGACAATCCCAATGTTTGTATCCGATTTTGGAAGACACTCCGCCATATTTAATTTTCCCCGTCAATTTAATTAAATAACTTCCGGGTGCTCCACTTTCTCCGTCGTCGAAATCAAGAGTTGGGTCGATTCCCGACAAATCGGGGAAACAAGGTCATAATTGCGATTTCACCCGCCTCGAGAAAAATTGTTGTGCATTTTATGAGGACTTTCTCCGAGGGCAATATCGCTGTAGACACGGAGAAAGTAAAACTTTTTCTTTTACCAAATACTCGATGGCACTGCACATACATACATACAAGATGTAGGAGAAAGTCGTTTAGCCGTCTTTTGTCCTCCATGATGTTTTTGTCGCCCTTTGCTTGGTGAAAGTCCCAGTGAAAGTCGAGCCTGAAGCCCAGCTCCAAATATCATGGACAGAGTTCACTTTCTCTTTGCTTTCTCCCCTGCATTAACAATATAGGCGGCACGTTTTGGACCGACTTTCTCCATTGCAGTACCATCGCATCGAAAAAGGAGTAAGCTGGTGTTGCGGGAAAGCAAGAGAAAGCAGAGTGAAAGTTGTCGAGTAAAAGTTCAAGAGCACGATGAGGACGATGTGGAGAAAGTAAAGAAATCAGAGCAGCAATTTATTTGGCTTGTTCCTTGGCTCTGCTGTGTGTGTGTGTGTGTGTGTGTGTGAAGTCAAGTCTAAAGTGTAATAAACGACGCGAAATTATATTGCACAACCAGTTGAAAGAGACTCTGTCCCTTTTTCCATCATCGTAGAGAGCGCACACAAAGAGAAAGCACGGGTGAAAGTGGAGGAATTGAAAGTGAAAGTACAGCACAATTCTCCTCCGGCTAGTACGCCATGTGTGTATAAATACATATGTATACAAGTTTTTCCTTGTTTTTTGGGTTGTAATAGAGTTCAAGGTAGAAAACAACAACAAGGACAACAACCGAAACAAGAATCACGACGACAACACGACGACTGGAGAAAGTACCGGAGAAAGTACATACGTACATACATACGTACATAGCATACAAGAACTTGTTTTTCCTCCCGGTTTTATTCTTTTTTGCTTCTAGCGGCCGTGAAATTAAGACGACGCGATGTTTCTTCCCTGGGAAGAAAAAGTCGGGCTTGTCCCCTCTTTTTTTGTAGGGACAAGGAAAAATGTGCCGTGACACGCACTTTTCTGGTTCCCACTTTCTCCCGGTTTTACAGCCCTTTGGGGCTACAAGTTTGCAACTTTTACCCACTTTATCTTTCCTTTCTAGGGTGTACTTTTTTAGTGGCGCTCTCTGCTTTTTCCGCCGTGCTTTATTTTTTTTTCTCCAGGAAAATTGTAATTCGGTGGGTGGATATATGTACAAAAATACAGGAAGGGACATGACGTGACATGACGTGACGGCCAAGAATTTTGCCGACTTTCTCATATCCCGTCTTGCTTTCTCCTTGTTTTTATTTAGAACTTTCACCCTGCTTTCTCCCAAATTTTTGCAAAGACGTGAAATAAGATCTGAAAAAAGGTGGACCATTTTTTATGGAGATTGACACGAGCTTGGATTTAACCTTTGACCCTGTCAGAGACAGTTGTAGGCGTGAAGAGACGAAAGTATCTTTCATAATTTATTTCTCAACCAGTTTTTGTTCGCTAACACGCACCTTGATAAAGGATAAAAACCACAACCAGGAGAAAGTTGCTGGAGAAAGTACATGGAGAAAGTCGGTTTGGTTGCAAAATGAACGAACGAATGAATGAATGTGAGCGGAGGGAAAACAAAATGGGAATAAGAATGATGCTCATGATGCTGATGAGATTATTCCAGTCGTCAAGTGTTCATAATTGGCGATTACAGTGTAAACGAAGCAATTAAGAACCTTCAAATTGGCTTAGGGAGACTCGCGCGTTATTTATTAATAATGCATGATGATGATGATGATGACGTTGCTGCTGATGATGATGGTGGCTCAAGCCCAGAATCTCAATCTGAATATCCAACCTCGAACATATATATATATTCAAATCTTCCAAGCCCAGCTTTCGGCTTGGAAGAACTTGCCCTGTGTTGTATCTACATTGTAGTGAATGTAAATGTTCTCCCTGGGTGACACTTTGCTCCTTTCTCGGCGGATAAGAATGAGAAACAACTGTAATTGCACCATCCGGCACTTTTGGGAGAAAGTCGGCAATATTTACCACATGGATAGATACACAAGTGCATGGAGAAAGTAGCAAGGCTTTCTCTGCTTTCACTCCTTCGTTTATTGCCCTACAATAATAACCATAATAAGTAGAAGCTCAAATTGCTCGCAGTCAGTTGGAGCTCGAGGATTTTCGCCACGGAGAAAGTCCTCCATAAGTATGCATCCTTCGTTACATTAATTTTTGCAAATTGTTTCAAAACTGTTTCAAATTCTGCATTTTTTCGCCACGTTTTAAATAGCTTGCCAATTTCCATCTCCAAACAATCCAGAGGTAAAGCTTCCATTGTATAATGATGCAATACGCCCGAAAGAGAATAGCCGGGTTAAAAAAAACAGGGAGGAAGCGGATCTTTTATCAAACAGCCGGGAGGATTTTGCTCCCACGCCGACCCGGATACGAAAAAGATACCCATATGTATATATAGACACGAAAGCTCCCGTTTCAAATTGTACCATACGTACGTACGTTACGTTTCACCCAGTAATTATAGAGTCTCCACTTTCACCCGCTCTCTCCCACTTTCTCCATCCGAATTTTTCAACGTATGTGGGCGTCGCCACTCCATACTTTATTTAACCAACCTTTACTATGCATCTACATGCACAAAGAACAAAGAACAATGTGGAGCAATTTTCCTTTATTTTCCATCAAGGATATCTAGTAGGTCTTTATCCTTGTTTTTTCTCCGTACAATCGTATTGATGCCACCATTTGAGCTACCACCCACATCAACATCAACTAGATTGTGAGCAAAGCAAACAAATGAGCGTCTCAAAGTGAGCAAATGAACGTCAAGGGCTTTCTCTGGCTTTTTCCGCTTTCACCGAAAGAAAATGCGGGATCTCAATCCGGATCCCGATCCCGATCCAGTCAACTCGCCTCCGCTTGTAACGAGACGCTGGGATCTTTTACTCCACTCTTTTGTATTGTGTCTCGTTTTGCATTGTTAGCAGGAGAAAGTCAGAGAGATAGACAGACAGACTTGAGAGTGAATTTTCTCCATGGATTTCGAGACTTTGATCTTGACATTTCGGCATAAGCCTTTAAGCCACCCTCGCTACTTGAGACTCGAATGTACTGTACTCTACTGTACTGTACTGAATTCCAGTGTACTGTACTGCTTCTCCAATCAAAACTTAAGGCCATGGAGAAAGTAAGAGTGAAAGCATCTAAACAGGGAGAGTTGGTCGTCGTTGGTAGTCCGCAAGAATAAAAATGGGATTGTTTCTGTTTGTGCGTGTACACTGTACAATGTACACAAAATATGTACAATGAGAACATTGTCTATCGCCTTCCTATTCCACGACGACGAAATGGGTGAAAGTAAAAGTAAAAATGTGAAAGCAGTTTGTTGGGGGAGCTTAGACGAAACGGAGTAGGAGTAGGAGAAAGTACTGGGATTCGAGATTCAAATCTTGTCTTATCTCTATGGCTAATGGCCATGGGACCATGTCCATGTCCATGGTTTGGAGAAAGTAGAGAAAGCAGGGAAAGTAAGGGAGGGTAAGTAGGATGAGAGAAAGCGGAGAAAGTGTATGAGCCATCAAGGAAACATTAGAAACGTCTAAGTCTTTTTGCTGTTCATCCCATTTCTTCTATGTAACTGTCCCATCATAATTTTGTTAACTCCTCGACTTTCTCCAGGGGACTTTCTCCACGGAGAAAGTTGCGTGTGTGCTATATTGTTTGTTTGCTTGGTGGAGAAAGTTCCAAAGGATACGATACAAAATAGGAGGGTACTGCGATATGATACGATAATGTCGGCTGTCTTTGCGTATGTATCCTTGCATTTTGTCATGTCAAGTGATGCCACGTTTCTGTGGAGAAAGCAGAGCCAGAGAAAGCAGAGCAAGAAAAAGTCCGCGCTTTTTATGTCTATTGTATACTGTATACGCCCAATAAATGTCCTTGGGTTTTGGCGACTCTTTCGGCCAACTTACATGTTGCAAATATACACATTCACATATCCAAAAGGAAAAGGCTGGCTGGATTTGGATCTGGATTGGGATTTGCAATTTCGGGCCGTTTCATCCACGCGATGAGAAGACGAGCAAAATGACGAGAAGAAGAAGAGAGCTGGAGAAAACTGGAGAAAGCGGATAAAGGCAACGACCACATTATTTTTTCTCCTTGTACTTTCTCCACAACAATAATTCCATCGCGACATTAGTCTTTGTGTCCAGCTTTCTCCGCTTATACTTTCACCCTTGTATTTTGTCCTACTGTAGTTTCCACTTTCTCTGGATAATGCTAATGCATCCCGTCTCCATAAAGTAGGGATACGAGATGTGATGTGATGTGTGCGGGAGTAAATTAAACCGACAAAACTCATGATGCTACATAACCACTCCTAAAACTGCGGTAAACTATGTACTATGTACGGAACACAAAATCCTGGAGCAAACTGGAGAAGTGGAAATACACACAGTTTTCCAGCAACTGCAAAAACAACAGAGTATAAATAAATCCGACCATCTGATTACCAGCCCCCGAAATTCTCCAGCAATACATACACCCGAATTCCAGGGTATTACCCCAAATTTGGCGCTAGTACTTTCTCCATCTATATTTATACCATCACCCTTGTTTTTGTTTCTCAATACATATATACATTATACATACATTCCAGAAATTAAAATGACTGTTTATGCTGGTCTAATGGCAATGTTCAATTTACTTAATGGTAATTTTTAATTCCTTACTTGTCCCCCCCCCCTCCGCCCACTTTCTCCAGACTACTAGACTACTACAACCCAATTCCAGAGTAGGTCCAATTTCGGCACTTTCTCCACTTTCACCATGCATGTTGTGAGTAGGCTTGTTGGTGGTTTGTGATTACGAGGAATGAAACGATGATGATGCTGATGATGGGGATTTGGGTTACAGTCATCCTCTTTGCTTTCTCCAGCTTTCTCCAGCGGTGTCTCTAAATAAACTTTGGGGAGCACACACTGCACCGCACCATACAACTTTGTTTGCTGCCTGTATATATAGAGTATAGAGTCGTGGGCTGGCGGCGTAACATGAGATTCCTATCCCACGTCGCCTTTCCCCCTAGAAAGGGTAACAAAGTGAAAGCGGAGAAAGTGGAGAAAGTTGTTACAAAAAGAGAGTACAAAATCTACAGCCTGTGTAGGAGTGTAAAGTGCACTATAATATAATACAATATAATGTAATCCTTGGTATAATTACGATGGATTAGGGGAGCGGAGAAAGCCGGGAGAAAATGAAGAGAGAAATTAATTTAATTCTAACACCAGCTCTGTATGTAGTTGCGCTAGAACCAGAACTAGATAACCCGCCATAAGAATAAGGATGGGCCGAAGATCCGGCTCCACCCAGCATTTACTTTCACCCAACTGTTTAAAATTTACAATGGACGTCTTTATATTATACCCGTTGCGTGTCTTACCCCCGTTTGGGCATGTAGAACAAGTGTATTTATGTCTTTCAAAGTCCATGAAAATATTGCATAATATGTATAAAACAGGAACGCTAAACTGGACAACTTTCTCCAGAAGAAAGTGAAAGGCTTTGAATTTAGTGCGGGAGAAAGTAGCTTGGAGAAAGTCGTTGCCTGTATCATGTATGTGTTTCTTTCTGTTTTTCCTTAATCGAGCATCTCCGCCTAGGCTTTGACGATCTGCATGTGTTCGTGTTTTGGCAGTTTCTCTGGTCTTTGTTTATGCATACTGGAGGGAAATCAGGACAGGGCTTTCTCCAGCTTTCTCCGCCGTTCACGCCACTAAATAACGATGTACCATGCAAACCAGGACCATCATTGGACTGGAGAAAGCCAAAGCTGTGGAGAAAGTGAAAGTGAAAGCAAAAGTGAAAGTAAAAGTGAAAGTAAGTGAGTGGATGAGCATGGATGAGGTCTATAGGAAAACAAGTTTAGTTTGCTTTTGTGGAGGAGGGATAAAGAATACTCCATGTTGTTTCTCCTGCAGTTGTCTGCCATAGCCCAAAGACTTTCTCCACTTTCTCCTGTTCCGCTCTTTCGTCCTTTCTCCGTTTTCTTGCTGACAGTTTCAAAACTCTCCAACAACATCAACTTTCTCTCCGGCAAACAATGAGCAGCCACGTCCTATACATATAGCCGTGTAGAACATTGGAGAAAATTTCCCGTGCTTTCACTACGGCCACTTTTACTACTCACGTTTTACCATAGTCAAAAGTGTACTTAACTCTATCATTAAATACGCCATTAAATCTCGTGTTAAGCCGACATTCACGACCAAATAAAACCATATAAACTAAAAAGTTTCACAAGCCCCTTCTTTCTTTCTTTCTTGCTTTCTCCTTCGTTCTTAGTACTTTTTTGCTCCCTCAATCTTTTGTTGTACGTTACGTCTTTTACGTTCAGCCAACGTCTTTTCACTTACGCAGTGTAAGTACTAAATCCACCAAAAATTATGATGAATAAAGTTGTACTCCTTTCTCCACAACCTTTTTTACTCCCTTTCTCTTTACTTTCCCCATAGCGTGGTTTAGCTTACTTTAGCTATTATGAATGGTGTTTTTTTGATGCAGACATTTAATAGTTTTATTCAACGGCCATATCATACCATAAAATTCCCCTCGATTCAAATATCTACATACAATTGACGTAAATACGTATAGCAATAACAATAACGATGACGATGACGGACCAACAAAATCAAAATCAAAACCAAGTGCTCAACATTCAACGTGAAAGTGAAAGTCTCGAATCCCGCGGTAATGCAATTAAACCCGAATCCCTTCCTTTCTGGATAAAACTCCAATTACAATCAACCTTTATTATTTTTATTCGGGAATTTATTTGCTCCCCTATTTTTGGAGAAAGTTAAATTGCTTTCTCCATACATACATACATACATATGTACACAAAATTACAGGGTTCATTACAATATTGTAGGGAAATGGAAATAGAAATAATGACGGGGATTGCATTTTGCCTCCTTGCTTTTTACCTTGGTCCAATCCAATCCAATGGAGAAAGTACTGTACAGTACACGGAGAAAGGTGCGCAGAACGGAGAAAGTACATACAGAGAAAGTCGGAGAAATTACTTTCTCCGGGGCTAATGCGCCCACTTTTACTTTGCGTAAACACTTAATGCATGGACATATTAAGTGTCTCATTCCCCCCGTCTTCTTGTATTGGAGAAAGTGGAGAAAGCGGGGAAAGTAAGTAAAAGTCTGTGAGTACAACGAGTGGAAGTGTGGCAATATAATATACAGAAATAGAAAGAATCCTCAACTTTTACCGTGTATACTGTATACTGTCGCTTTATTGCTTTCTCTCCGGGAGAAAGTAACTGTAGAAAGGCAGAGGGAGATAATGAAGAAAAACAATGAGGCTCTAATGATATGTTGTATTTACTTTTCTCTCCAATCATAATACTCATCGGATCGCGTGGAGTGCGAGGGCTAGAGTATCCTATGCTATGCTATGCAAAAGTACCCATTGGATGGTGCGTGTCTATGCAGAAACATGGAGAGAAAGTCCGGGAGAAAGCAGCTGGTGGAAAAGACCTGTATTTACCCGGGCTTAATGTCATTTTCATTCTCTGTGTGCTTCTCTGCCTCTTGGATTTTCTCCGGGTAATTTCCATGTGGAGAAATGAGCAAAAACAATACAAGAGAAAGCGGGGAAAGTTTTCTTATTTTCCAAGTGTGTACAAGAGAAAAATTTGCACGGTGAGACATTTGCCGTTTTCAATGACTACAAACCAATTCAATTCAATTCAATTTAATGCAATTCAGTTGCCGGCAAAATCATTAGCGGACGACGTCTACTTACTGTTAGTTTCAATTGGTACTTTCACCACTTTCACCGCTTTCACCACCTTTCTCCAGAGTGAAAAAGTGTCATTTTGACGTGTCGCGGACTTTATAATGGGCTCTTGAAACTAGAGGACAAGTGGTCATTGAATTTGCCAGTTCCGTCGGTTGTGTCTAGCGCACTTGAGTGAAAGTGGGACACTTTTTAAAAATGGAATTTGCCCGCCATTTTTCCGAAAATTCTAAAAATATGGCGGTAAATTGTGTGGTCTTAATATTTTTTGGAGCCAACAATTTACTGATGGAATGGTAAATAAAAGTGACGGCGACTGGATGACTGGACAATAGACAATGGACAAAGTCCGCCAATTTTTATAAATTAAGCAAACGAATCGAGTAGACGGCACAATAACGACATAATCGGACATGTGGATTACACTTTATCGATTTTTGGCCCAATAATTTATTGACAGGGTGTATTAGTATATTGTATATCCATCCGGTTTTTCGTTCGGCAGATATGGACATTATTTTCGTTTTCCGTACGTCGTCATATTAGTTGGTTAGATTTTTGGACTTGTGGGCTT
>JAQIVE010007551.1:0-10323 GCA_034698285.1 Sminthurinus bimaculatus
GATTCTAAAGTACAATGTAAATCAATCTTCAAGTTTATTTTTAGTTTTTCAATTTTCTCTTCAAACTAAATACCAACAAGAAGCACTTTTTGGTTTTAACACAAATAACAATCAATAAGAATGATAATGTTGAATACAATGCGATTATGGTTGTCCACTGTATGTATATGTATTCAAAATATGATTTGAATTCTTAGCTTGTATATTGTATATTGTACAATACTTTTTATGTACGTCACTGATGTTGGTTCGGTGTGAAAACGCAAAACCACTTGACTATCATATATAAGTCAACAGGTTAGTTTTTCTCCTTGTTGTTGTCCAAACCAAATGAGATGCACTCAACTATCCGCCACCAACTCATGAAGACCACATTCACAAATTTACACACGGCTTGTTTCCCACTACGCAAAAAAAGTCCATGTCGTTGTGTATACAGGGGTGATGATGACAAAAACTTTGCAACTTGAACAAGTTGATGAGGACTCGCTCCTCTTTATAATGATAATACAACAATAATTTTTTCCAGACAACTTGAATCTTCTCCAATCTCCAATGAACAGAGTCTAATTCCAACTTGAATTCAAATTCGAATTCGAAATCCACTTCAACTTCAACTTGTATATAACTTGTGTAACACTTTTCTAGATATTTCCCCAAGTTAAATCTTGCTGAAGAGCAAGAATACGTATTTAAGCGAACAAGTGCAAGAGCACGGCAGCAGAGATGTAAAGACGAGACGACCAAACTAGTGACCACAAACACCCAAACTGTCTGTCTATCTCTTTTTCTCCCTCTCTCTCTACTCTTTCTCTCTTTACTTCTTGATTCTTGAACGAAGACTGACTTTAAAAGCGATTGCTATATTGCTTGAGCTCCAATGCCTCCCGGCTACCTGCAATATCTCGTCTCTTTCTCGTCTTCTCTCTCCTTGGGTTTTTTACCCATAGCCATGCCATACAGAATACAGATAGAGAGATGGTTCCCATTCGTATTTTTCCTACTACTTCTTTACTCCATTCTTTATGTATTTTATATATCCAATGTGTGTACAGTGTACAATCTACACATACTCCACAAAGCAGACGATACAATAGAACATATGTTGTGTGAGTGTGTGCATGCATGTATGTGTGTATGTATATAATATATGTATACATACGTGTGGATCGTCATCATGCGTTTAACCATCACTGAGTCATTGAAGACACACGAAAGAAAGAATAAGAAGAAACCACCACTAGTTAAAAGGCAGCTTCTTCTTCTTCGTCTTCTTTTCTTTCTTGTATTATTCTTCATATTACTGCATGCATACACACATGTAGATATGTATGTATTGTAGACATTGGAAGGTTCCAATTCAAATCTCTCTCTCTCTCTCTTGTTTTCTTCCTTTTTATCCGCTTCCCATAGGTTTTTACCCCTCTCATCTGGGTACCTGTACTTTGTAAATTGTACTCGTACTCATCCTCATCCTTAAAGTAAAAAGATATATCTATAGTTTAATTCCTTCCTCCACCGGCTTCATGTCATAGTTATCTTATATCATCTGTACCCCCGCTTTTTATACACTTATATGTGCTTACATTAAGAATGGATATACATTTCCAACAGCCCTCAACATGTCTCACAGTCTTAAAGTCTAAAAGTCTGTCCGTCCGTAATATTTTTCTTTATTTTGAAGAGCTAATACAGATATTATACGCTGTTCAGCTGTCCATTTCATATTACAACATTACTACGTATAGAATACATAAATATGGTATTACATAAGACTGGATAGATATTGCAGATGCATGTGTGTGTATATTACGTATGTGTAAGTAGTTAAGTGTATGAATAATGAATATGCATGGAGCTCTGTTCTTTTCTCCATGTTTTTGTGAGCTTATTGTGAGGTGTGTACAGTGTACTCAGTGCACATATTATCTTCCTTTTTTAAACGGTCTCAACATATTAGCTGTTGCTGTATTAGGAAATAACTTGACCTAACTATACACAAAAAGGAACAAGAGTAGAGTCAGATGATATCCGTAGTCATGTTTCTGTTCCTGTATACTTTCTTTTCTAAAGGATCATGACGTGAAGTTCTAAGGAAAACTTCCCCATACCATGTGCCGTGTCTGTCTGCTGTCTGCCATTCCAAATTATAAATTGTAGGTAAAACGCTTACGTCAAGTTGAGGTTGTCACAAATGAAGTTTTGAGGGGAAAACATGGAGAAAAGAAACAAACAGAACAAGGTTGTGTAATAATGTACGAACGATGTAATATTTAAAATGTAAAAATTCTTCCTGTGTATATACGTATACAGGTATGAATATTGGCTTCTTTGAGTTTGTCCAGTTTTTCATCATACTTTGTTTCTTTTGTGCGTTGTGCTTTGTAAGTCCATTCCAGGAAAATTAAAATTAAAGGATGCATCCGAGGCGATGAGTCTGAATTTGAAATGAGCATAATTCAAATTTGAATTTTGAAGACTTCAACTGTTGCTGTTGTAATGATAATTGAAGTCCTAGTCATAGTTATAACTACGTGGTCAAATTCATCTTATTATCCCCCACAATATTTACCAACAGGCTAGACAAGTTGAAGACAAAGAAAACGGATAAAAAATTAGTGTGTGTGTACTTTGTGTAATGTAAAAAGGACATGCATATATATACGCAAAAGAAGTGGAGGAATCTGTAATTTATAATTTTGTGTACATATCATAATATTCTTTGGCTGAAATACTTGATTTTTCTTTACACAATACAAAATACAATATTTTATACCTTTTATTTTGATATTCGTGATGATGATTCCAAACAAAGCTCAATCTTCAATCCAAGTCAGCTTTCTTGCATCATCGTAATATTTGTAGATACATGTAATATTTCTAAACATATGTATATAAAAATACGTCAAATGGTTTTGGACACGCTTGAATGCAGTGAAACCACGACTATGTGTAAACTTCTTCATGTTTCATGTGTAACTGTACATACAAAGGCCGAGGAAAAACTAAGAGAAAAAAATGCAGTTACGGATGAGAAGGAAGCAAAACTAGAAATAGAAATAAAATGTAAATACATACATGATGTGTGTGTGTATACTTTTTCTCTTAAAAATGAACTTCAATCAGAATCAAAGGTATTGATGAGAAATGTGGAAGAAGCGGAAGAACAGCTTAAATACAGAGTACGAGTACGGTATAAAAATGTAGGAAAATTCTTTGTTGATTTGATAGTTCAGGTAATACAAAGTCATTATATAATTTTGTATCTCACATACAAATGTGTACAGATAATACTTAATGAAATTTGTGTATTACTATGCGTATATGTATAACTTAAAATAACCTACATACATACTTCTTAGTATTGAGTATTTAAATACCTGTGTGTGGTTATCTTTAAAAAAAGTCCCATTGCGTGCTTACTTGTTTGTTACTCTTGAAACTTATTTGGTGCTCTCGTATTGTAATGCACTGTGTGATACACATACTCAACCCAAGACTCGGAAATACAGTATAAACGGTGCTATCATAAATTTGATGCTTGTACATAGAAAGAGGAAAAACAATCAAAGATGAGGGAATGAAAGGAAAATATCTAGGAACAAGGTAAGAACGATAACATTTAGCTTTCAACACACGATAAAGATGAAGTCTCAAGTGTAAACAATTACGAGACTTATTTAGTACAATAATATGGATAATGAGCTTTCCAAGATTATTTATTTATCTGTGCGTGAGAGGAGGACTTCGGCGGTGTCTTAGTATTGGTTTGAGTTCGGCGTCGGTATGTATTGACTTGGCAGAAAGATCATTGAATTTAATGTCGAGGGAAAATAGAGGGCCAGAGAACCGACTTTTTCGGCAGTTTTTTAAAAATATCCAGATTCTTCATAGCTCATTGTTTTAAATGTGTCTATAGATAACGGATGAAGACCAGAACGAAGATGATCATGATCATGATGAAGGGGAAGGCAGGGCAAAGCTAAGGAATATGAATGTACATACATATGTACTGCTTTTCTTTTAGAGTATATCTTTTACTTTTAAAATCCATAACCAGGACCAGACAAGACAAGACAATACTTGCATGTTCTTCACTTTAAACCGTCCCTTAAATTTAATGCTAGAATTTAGAACTTTTCCCTGTGTGTTATGTATTGTATTTCCCCATCTCCACGGTTCAAATTGAAAATAAGCATATTATTTTGGTGTGTGTGTGTGTGTATACACAACTAAAAACTCTTCTCCAAGGTATTCGACTACATTAAAAGAAGGAAGAAACGGAAAGGAACAAAAGGGTACTTTGTTTTATCTTTGTTCTTGTCGTCGTCGTCTTCTCTTAAGGGCTTCCTCGCTGGTGGTTTTTTCTTGTTTTTGTTCCCCGACCATTTTCTTTTTTTCAAGGGAAATTAAAACTTATACAGGGCGGACTTGGTCTCCTTCATGTGAAGAGTAAAAAAAGACAAAAGAGGGAGAGAGATAGAGTCACGTCATTCCTTTATTATCTTTATATGTGTATGTGTATTCATGTGTACATTGTGTACGGTATATTTTACTTTTTGACAATTAGTGGTATGGTCGTGGTGGAGGGGAATTTAAAGCAATTAAATTAATTGGTTTTATTAGGGGTGGCAGATCCTATTCCTTCGTCCTTTTCTATTTTATCCCAATACCTTTTTAGCTGTATGATGGCAAAACCTGGAGAATACTAAGCCCTGTGTCTGATTTTTACCAAGATCAGACACAGGACTTTCGGTAGTTTTAGGTGCTGGGTTTTTCCTGAGCCCAAAATCTTGAATTTCTTGAATACCAAGTACCTATCAAAAACTGCTTGCCAAAATAGCGTAAAAAATCTCACCAAATGACAATTCATCAAAAGGTGATCAAAAATGATAAGATTCATACAAAAATCGTGTCAAAATTTCATGAGATTTTTTGACAAGATTTTATTTTAAGGGTTTAGTCAATTTTCGGGATTTTGACACACCAACTGACGTGTTTCTAGTCTCTACGATCCTGTTCATCAGTTGTTTAACTTTTGTAACGTGTGGTTTTTAGTTTTTACTATCTGTATTTTCAACTTTTTCTTTATATATGTCTCTACCTGTGTGTAAAGTATTTTGTTCTCCTTTTACGCCAAGTCCTAAGATAACGTTAATAAACATAATATGTACTATTTACTGAATGCATAATCAATGTGTGCCGTATTGTACGGAATTAAAAATAACGTTCCCAGTTTCTCCCCTGTTATTGCTGTTCGTGTTGGGGACAAAATCGAGGGATACATAACTATACAACATGCATTGTGTTTGCATCTTATTCACACTTTAAACAATCCTACCTGTTGCATCATCGTAAAGAGACAAGACAATGCAGTATTACCTACAAGAAAAGGTACTCGGGTAGTCTTAGCTAACTTGATTATGTAACGTACCTCAATTTCATTTTACTCTGTGTGTTTTATTCAGTAATGTACATTATACAATAAAAACCTCAATTTTCTTGTACTCTTGTACACACACAGAACAGAGTGCGTTGTCAGAGGACAAAAACACCGAGTGTGTTACTTATGGCATGGTTTGGTTTGGTTTTACTCTGACTTGACATTGGACTTGGTTTGGTTTTGGCATCATCATCATCATATTATCATTCAGTTCATTCAAAGGTGTGGGTTCTCTTCCTCCCTTTCTTAACTTAACTTTGTTTGTAAACTTTTAACGTATACTACATTGTGTTTTTTATTGTGACGACTGTGTGTGGAATAAGAAGAGTGAAGGAACCCACCCGAAAACACACGCTTCAGTTGACTGAAGTTCCTCATCCTCATTTCTCTCATGTTTGCTTCGTTCGTGTATGTATGTGTGTAAATATGTTTACAAATTCTATGTATCCATCTTTCTCTATAAGTTCCTATCCTATTATTAGGTACGAATCAAGAGACAGTTGAGCATACTATGAACATGTATGCATATACATAGTGTAAGTACTTTTATTAGAAAAAAGAACAGATGAAAAACCTACAATCTATAGATCTCGCTCTTAAATGCACTTTCTGCTTGGTTCCTTCCGCTCTGCGTTTTCTTCTTGTGTGCAGCAATGCTCTAAACATATGTAATGTAATACACAAAAGTCAGTTCAAGTTAATGCAGTACAGTAAAACTGTTCTATTCTGCATACATCTTTTTCATTCTCACCCTCATGATATAGCTTGAATACGTGTTGCCCTGCTTTGCGAATGCATAATACATATGTAACAAGTATCTGGTACAAAAGTCTGATTATTTCCCATGAATCGCACCAAGAATCAAGAACAAAATTACGCGGTGTGTTATGCAGCATTCATTATTCGTGTATGTTCATTGTTGAAATTCGTTAGGCTGCACATCAGCAATTGCAAGCTTTTGTATTTGGTATCCTACAACATGTACTGTTTGAATGGAGGAAGAAAAACTTGCAGTATGCACTTTCAGGTTCAAGTTCAAATTATCATGTAAAAAAGCAGCATTATGACTTTCTGGGACATAAAAAAGAATAGTGTATGCTATGTGCCGTGTGCATCGTGGTTATGATAGCCATAATAATTGTAAGTAATATTCATGCATGCATCCGTATCATTATGGGTTAATGTTGGTGAGTGCACTGCGAGATTTGCATCAAAAAATAATTATCAATAATTATATAATATAATGCCATACACTCCGTCCAGAAAACTACGGCAAAGAGTCTTGGCTGGCTCATTTAAGTTCACTTAAAAGTTTTCAACTTTTAGCAAAATCAACGTGAAAGTGAGAGCAAAGAGTTAAAAAGTTATTTACATATTCTGAATATTCTGCCAATAGCAGATGATTTTTTCCAAATTTCGCGTAATAAATATGTCAAAAAGATTAAAACCAACTTTTTACGTTTAGTATCATGTATTCATAACCCTCAAAAGGTTCTTTTCCCAACATGGATGGGCAGAGTGTGTGCCATGAAGCTGTTATTACATAAAAAAAGATATGATATCGGAAGGAAGTCTGACCGCCACCGCTCTCTGACATGATTATGATTACGACAATGATGCGGTCGCATTTTTTTTTGCAAGACTTAAGCAAATGCCAATGCACTTTTACCTTTTCTTTCACTTCTGCGTGTGTGAGATTGATTGCCAGCGGATAATCACATAATTTATTTTGATCCATTCGTATCATAATTATAATCAGGATGAAGACTCGCGTTATATTCTGGTTCTGGAAAATAAGTAATTGCCCGCTGAATCGTATTTGAAGGCAACCGCATCTTAAATGTGGGTAAAAAAATCTTGATTAATTATGGGATGCTGCATTTTGCATACTAGAGAAAATATTCGTGGCCCGATATGTTTATTAGTTAGCTCCTTGTTTAAGTCATGTTAATTAGAAAATTGTACATTGGCTACCTATACTGCACGTGTGTATGTGCTGTAAACTGTAATATTTCCGCGGCTTTATTTCCAATTCTATTAAGCATATTGCATGAAGCCCTGCATAAAATTTTTTGAAATGAATTCTCCATTCTACATGCTGCATCTACATCTCGTGGCCTATACACGAGGAGCGAGCTAAAACATGAAAAATTTAATTGTAAATGAAAAGGTCACCATGAGCCCCGGCAGTTGCAGTTGCACACAAAACACAAAGAGAGGAGAAATCATGTACATCTACACATTGTTTAATTATGCAGAAACTTTTCAATAAGAGGCAAGGAAAAGAAAAGCTTCAAGCAAGACATACGTAAGAGCAGAGCAAGAAGAACAAGACAGAAGACAGTAGACAAAATGCAAATTGCGAACTGAACACTGAGCAGCGTGTATAAAGTGTAAATGAAAAGGAATTTCATCTACTGGAAACTAGTAGTTGGTAGCTCGTTGTACAATAAGTGTATACATTATACATACATACACAGCAAACTCTCTTCCCTACAATGTTGGAGGTAAAAATCAGTGGAATCAGAAAAGAATTATCTAGAGAGGCTAGATGAAAAAAAAACTACTTGGCATCTACATTCACAAACTCCTTTTTGTTTTACCTTCTTCTCGTAGTTATAGTGAGAGTACCGACAGAGCACAGGCAGAGTATTATATAAATTCACTGAGCACTGAGAGGTATAGCATATGTACGCTGATCGAACTGATAATTACTTTGACAGCCTGAGTTATGGCGATTAGCAGACACTGGGCACTGTTCGAAGAAACGAGTATATGTAATACATACGTGGAAAAATATTGGAAGTGGCTCTCGACGCTTTAATTGAATTCTTTACAGCTTCTCTCTCTCTCTCTCCTCTTTTTGCTTTCTTTCACCACCGAACTAAATTTACAGAGTACAGTACATGTACAATGTACATTAGGTATATTATATACCGAACAATTGTTGCATATTGCATTTCATTGTTGGATGCTGCGCTAAATGGGTTGACCATAACAAGCTCTATTACTATTACCATTTCCATTACACAATTACCTTTAAACCGACGTCATCTTCCACTGTACATGCATATGCATCTACATGACATGAAAAGCATAAGGTACCGAGTTGAAGATGGAGATGGAATAAGCCAAGAACGAGAGTTTATAACCGCAAAATCTCCATTTTTATTCCCATTCTTTAACCTTCACTTTATTGAAAGCGAAAGAGAGAGAGAGAGAGAGCAAATGAGAAAAAATTGAATAGAAAGACGAGGAAGAAAGGCGTATGGACAATGCACACATCGCATAGTATTTATGTACATTGTACATATTATGGCCATACTTACACTAACTGCTCTTGTTAATGTTGTCGACTATCGTCCTATTTTGCTTCCTGCTCTCTACCTGCTGTACATGGTTAATTCCTCGTCTTCTTTCTCTTTCGTGGTGAGCACGGCTCTTGTCGGTTTCGATAATAACAAAAGAGATCGATTGAGCTTGAGTTTGAGACAATCCTCTCCTTTTCCCCGCCTTTTGTCTTTACTCAAATCGTGAATTTGACTCGGAATCTATGCATGTATATGTGCAAAGTGGCTTTTCTTTTCCATTAGACGATGGATAATATTTAATAGTTATAGATACATACATACATACACTGGATCATGCACCAGTGCAACAACAGTACTTATAGTCTATAGTAATATCAAATGTAGGAGTAGCAAAGGGAAGCAGCAACATTAATAACAATATTTAGATTGTAAATACATATATATCTATATGTATGTATTTACAATCTTCTTCTACACGGAGCATCATGATGATGTATTGAGAAAAACTATGATAGGAAGATAAGTAAAAGTTTTTCTCAATAATTTGCCTATTCTACCCTCTGCTGTACATTGTATGCATGTGTAGACAATTACTTAGGATGCTCAGCGCGTTTTCAATTCAAAGAGCGTCAAAGGCTTATCTCAATGCATGTTCAATGTTCAGGCTCATTGCTCATCCTTTTTGATCACTTTTTAATGCACTACGCTGCAGTATAGTAATAGTAAAAATCTATGGATTCTGATTATGTAACAAAAGAGATCTAACAGATTTAATGTATAGACACCGAATTTTTCCTGGGATATGGTTTTTATATTGTAAAAAATATGATAAATGCATATGTATGGATATGCATACAAACACAAAAAATAGAAGCTGTGCATAAATGTGTGTACGTGTAATTTCTAAAGATCGTGGGTAGAAAATTGAGACGAGATGAAGGAGGAAAACTAGGGAAAAGGACAAAGCGCTGAGTTGCTTCCAATTGAAATTGAAGGAAAATTATCATTGATTTGTATCCAATTATCTACATATGAATTGATAAGAGATTTGAGGTTTTTTTCCTGCTTAAAACTCTTTATGTAATCCGCAGAGATAATCCCCTCAATTTTTTCAATTGGCTGCTTATATCTTCTTGGTTTTTTCATGTATTCTCTATTATGTATGAGGAACGAATTTGCTCCGCTTATAAATACTTACAGATATAAAGCATTGAAAATTGAAAAGCATTAAGACTTGGTCGAGATACAGTACTGGCCCTCAGTCAAGGCCTGTCACGATTTTTACAGTGCCAAAAGGGCCTATTTGACTGAATCTGTAAAGACGACTTTTTTTATACAATTGACACGTTTTTATTTAAAATAATTAAATATTAAGGATTTGACTTCCCTGAAGTTTTAACTCATGCTTGACTAAAAATGTCATAAAATGCCCCTTTTTTGGCAACAGCAAACGGCACTACATTACAGGAGCTAATATGTCAAATTAAAAGCCCTGCCCTTAGGAGAATTGGACATTGAGTCCAATAGATCTCCAATAGGCAAGTTCAATAGGAATTTGGTCGAAATACT
>JAQIVE010007552.1:0-10323 GCA_034698285.1 Sminthurinus bimaculatus
GTAGGGAATATAATTAAACCAATCTGCAAGCACTTACATGTACATGGTATATTTTCATAATGATAATCAAAGTCAGGTTGAAACAGAATCACAAAATTATTTTTTCAAGCTTTCTCTATTATTATTGTGTATGGTAATAATAGGAATAACAATAACCAGATATTGTCATATCATTATGGTTTTGTAGCTACAAGAAGGAATAGTAGGAATTTCTGACGAAACAAACTTCTTCCTCCTTTAAACCGGATAATAAAATTCTTTTCTCTTTTGACGCGAGTAATAATATTACTTAACACATTACTTTATAGACAACATAATAATAATATGTACATATAATATATATCGACTGTATTTCATATTTATTTGCTACAGTTTTTTGATTTTTTCAAAATTTTTATTAAATAACCGTTAATTCCATGTCAGGATTATTTTATATGAATATTTAGCTAGTAGGTGGTTTCTTGGTTGGTTTAGGCATGAAAGCCATTTTTCTACTCTTTAAAGTTGACCACTTATGTCTCTTGTAGTAATACGTAATCGCAGTCAGCGTTGAGAAAATGAACATAGCCTAAAAAGTTTAGATAAAATCAGGAATCAGAAACTAATAATATAATATACATCATACAAATAATATGTTGTGTCATAGAATCACCAGAAGATTCGGATCACTGATTGCAAAACAAATTTTATAATGTAGTCATAAGTCATCAGCCATCATCAAATACAAAAATGGTATTAAGTACCTTCAAAAACATTTCTTTTCTTGTATCATGTTCCGGTTCGGCAGCCCATTTAAGAAACGTACATACATCTTTTGTTAGTTGTGAGGCATATGCTGGAGTTCCGTCCGTGTACTCTATTACCTATGTAAAAAAATAATGATAAAAAATCAATTAAATCTAATAATAATTATACAATCAAAGTATCTACTATATGTTATTTCTACTACTATCATTTCTTTTCCGTTCAGTATGGATGATGGTGTTTGTTTTTTAAATACCTCATTGTAAATTGCTTGGGCCATTGAAATAGCACCACCAGGGAAATATGGGTTGAAGTATTGACCATCTTGTAATTTAATTCCAGCAGGAGCATCGCAATATCCCGTCAACAGGGCAAATACATAGTCTGTAAGTAAGTAAAATTGTAGCATAAAAAAGGTGTTTACAAAAGATTGGCCCAATATAAAAGAATTAACAAGATGGAGATTGATGAGGATCGATATTGAAGTAAGACATAAAATAAAAAGTATAGTTGGAATAAAATAAATGTCTTTTTCTACAAATTGTACTGATTAGTCTGCATATATTGGATTGTATTATAATAATATTATTCAGTTTTTACCTTCACCACCGTGTCTAGCAGAGGTAATGTAAGTAAGGTCAGGTGGGTATGCACCGTTATTTGCATGACGTGCAGCTTCTTCGTTTTTATACGGACTTGGGAAACGATCAGACAATTTTCCTGGACGTTGAAACATTTCACCCGTTTCATCAGGCCCATCTGTAACCTATAATATATTCATAAACCAAAAATCCAACATCTTTAGAACCTTTTTGGTTTTACATACATACATTTGTATACCTATACTAGGTACATTTTTAGCTGCTTTAAAACATTAAAATAGGTACATATTAAAGACATATTAGGTATAATAGGTACCAATAAGTAGAATAATAATACTAATTTAATTTTAGGAATAATTGTTTCTGTTTACCATGACATCCTCAGCTTCCCTTTTTGCTTCAGCTTCGGAATGGGAAACTCCGACTAAATTTCGATAACACAAGTATTGCATAGAATGGCAAGCTGAACAAACTTGCTTATAAACTTCATAACCTCTTCTGATTGAGGCATGGTCTAATGAATTAAACCATCCATTATGCGACCAAGGAAGGGGGGATGGATGTAGTGCCAAGTCGGAAGCTTGCACCGAATTTTCAAGTCCAATTAACAAAACTACCCCGGTTCCTCCTACCACACCCAATGATCCCCATACCTACCAAATCATTAATTCATGGTTTAAATATTAGTGCACTAAGTGCATTAAACATAATGTTTTATGAAATACAAAATGAAAAGCATAAGATATTTTATATTTTATAAACATGTTGAAAAGACACATATACATACAAAGAAACGAAATATTATGCTACCCGGTTGATTGTTTTCGCACTTACTATTTTCTTCGAAGTACTGATTTCCTTTAGGCTTAAAGTTGAGAATTTGTTCTATATTAACACAATATAAAAATGAAATGTTAACACTTAAATATCTATGCGTGTATGTATGTTTATAATCTTGTAAAATAAGGGTTAATTTGTATTACAGGCATAAATGACGAAAGACCTAGCTAAAAAGGTTTTAGAATTTGGTGTGATTTGCAAATAAGAAAAAATATTATAAAAGTGTACTGTGTACTTCAATGGCCAAAACATTCATTCAAAAAACGAGACTTGAAAAAGAGGTTCAAGTATCTAAAAATGAACTTGCAAAAATACTCATACAAAGCAATAAACGCAATAACAAACTCCTTCTATATTCTTTTACCATCATAATCTGTTAATGGTTTTGCATACTATTATTAAAATACATCATTATGTTTTTCAAGGTAGATAATGTGAAAAAGGGAGATAGTCAGAGATTATGTTTTATAATTTTATAACGAATTCCTAAAACTAATTCACATATGTAGAGTCAAAAAGAGGACATAATAGTATCGATATTTACGCAAGTTTCAAATTACCTGTACATGGTTAAACCCATTCTTTGATATCTTGGCCACACGACCGGAAATTCGTCCCAAAACTCCAGCCATAATAAATTACAGTGATATTGTTTTGACTACTTTTTTCGAATTAAAAATTATTCAACTATTAGATAACTGGAGATGAATCGGATCTCCGAAAAAAGGGAACTTCCAAGAGATTTTTGCCTATTTGCCATATAAATTTATACTATCTGGCAACTAGGTACCCACAAGACGATCTTGTGGGATATTTAAATTTCATCAGTGATGGGCAAAAGGAGTTTGACGGATACAGGGGAAATTTTAAAAAACCCTTTAAAGGACACTGAACATTTTGTTCGAAAAAACACTAAAAAGATCGGATGTATATATGCATATTATATAATTCCATGATTTAAAGAAGGGGAAATTAACATGTTAAGTATAAGTTAAGGATAAGAAAAGTACAAAAAATGTCAAAAGTTGATGCAATAAATTATGCCCATCCAGGCGTAGTTTCATGTAAAAATTTAGCCCAAAATTGAAGACCCTAAATCGTTATTCTGGGCTAAATAATGGGAAATGGGAAAATAGTTTGCAAAATTTTATTGGCAAATAATAATATCATCATTTTTTATAAATATCAATCGAGTGATGGAATCAAATAATGATCTTGGTTGAAACAAAAATAAGCAGTATTAAATGATTCTTTTTTTTTAAATTTTGGAAAACATGTTGAAGCAGCTCATAAATATTTTGTTCAAAGTTCTATGCTTAATTTTGATTTTTTTTTATCCCCTATCCCCAATCTTGGGCTAAGTTTTACACTCGTTCTCGTTCTATGGATCTATGTATGTATAATATATTATAGTGAAATTGTGAATGACTTTAGTTCTTAGTTTTTCAGTTAAAAATATTATATTATTATAATATGTACTCACACACACACACTGAATGAAGTCCACATATAAAATAATATTGAAGGAAAAATCTTTTTAGTTAAAAGTAGATAAGTACATAATAGACTTGCAGTGATAAAATGCAATCAGTAATAGACTACAGTTATTTCATTCATCGGTAATTGTAAGGAATTATAGTAACATCGTATACATTATTATTAGCTGTCTAGAAAACTTTACTGCAGTTAGTTAACAGTTAACAATGATATTATAACAATATACATATTCAACAAGTAGTAGTAGTTAAAAAGATAACATTTTAGGAATTTGGAATTTTATTATACAAGACAAGATAATATCCTCTATATCCCCTTATTTATCATAAATTACTTTTTCTATTGTTGAATTGAAAAGCATTATAGGTTTATCTAATGTTAAGTGTCGTAAAGTGTAAAGTGTTTATTTATGCTTTGTCAAAGTCGAAAGTCGCAAATTACTTAAACAAAACTCCAATAAGACTGACACCTGACACCAAAAGAACCAGAGAAAAGGTAAAGTAAAAGAAAAATACTTGTCAAATAAATATAAAAATGATCGTGTCACTATCAGGCTGTCACTACTAAAGCATTGTAAAATATAATAAGCTTTGAAAAATCATCAAAAATAACAGTATTCAGTCTTCAGTCTCATTTTACTTATGGGTCCATCAGAGGAATTTTTACCTAATATACTTGTAATATAAGATGACTTTCTTGTATTTTACATTTTTTGCAAATATGTATCTATATGACATTTTAATCCTGTTGACATTTTGCTACAAGTGACAAGTGTGTTGTGTCTGCATATTTACACATCTTTACTTTTATATTTTATACACATAGACCTAAACCTTAAACCATGTTAAAACATAATAATAATTATTGTATGACATGCGACCACTTTTAATAAAACAATCTACCATTTTAATCGCATTTACAGAAGTTTTGCCTACTATTAATAATCTGCTTTTATACACTGCTTATATTAGTGCTATCGCGTTAATGAGTTACTGTAATATCGTAATATATATTATATATATATCAAAGTAAAAACTGTCTTGAATTATGTGACACGAATAGGAAATATAATATATACCATTTTGAACGTATTTGTTTTAATGTTCAAGACAGAGAACTTCAATCTTTGTAGTTAAGAAGTCGTTTCTTACATGAAATATAAAATGTCATTTTTATAGAAGAAAGGAAAAACTTTTAGGACTAAAGAAGTTTTTTTTCTATTTCTCTTTTCAGATAGAAAACGGACTTGGTGGTGGACTTGATACCATACAATACATGCTACCAAAAAGGCGACAGATATCCATATCTATCAAACGTGTGTTGGCGATGAAGTTGAAGGACAACAACAATTCATAGTCATTGTACGTTCACCATGCATGTTGAATACCGTTTCTTGTGCACACACACTTGTAAATTAAACATTATTTACTATATTTGGCAAAAAAAAATGTTTGGCAGCCTAATACAGAATGAGAGTTTTCAGTATTAGGTTATACTATAGACTCTTTTGTCTATCAGTGTGTTAAGAAGTAAGATCAAGAGCTTCAAAGATAGAGTTAAAAAATAAACGACTTGTTTTGAAATTTAATTTTCAAAGGTAGCAAAATGGAAGGTGAGGGGAAAGATAACAGTGGTGGTAGCGATCCGACAGTTGCTGATCAAGAACGATTGCGATTAATTAAAGAAGAAAGAAGAAGACAACATGAGCAAAGACTGCAGTCCAATCTATCTTCAGATAATTGGAAGGAAGAAAGTGGTACACTAAAAAAATACGAAAGATATCGCCGTTCTGATCGAGATCGACAAAAACCTTTTACAGAAGGTAAAGAAAACACATTTTATGTATTCATCATTCATTACTTTTATAAACGTTACAATATTATTAAGTAATTACAATCATGGTAAATACTACAACATTACTTCAATATTTAGAAACACCTACAACATCTGATGCTAAAAGGATAAATGCTAAAACTGCTGCTGCTCCTTCAATAATTCCGGATGATTCAGCGACATTAAATGAAGCACCTTTTAGTGAACATAATTGGAATGTTTCACCTTTGTTTTCCTCGTCGGTAGACTCGAAACAATCAAGTGCAAGTCCATTTTTTCAGGAAGGCCAACAAAATAATGTTCAAAAAAGTGGACAATCCGATAATCCGCTAGTAAAACCGCCATCATCTGCATCTTCACTTTTTCTAAAGGAGGAGGATGTACATCATGACTCTACAAATAGTAATAGAATAAACGGATCATTTCAACAGCAAAGCAACAGCGGAGCCATACTAACGTCTTCTCTCTCCTTAGACCAAACTAAAGGTGTCTTAAAAAAACCGACAATTCCTCATATTTTAAGATCAACCACAGCACCAGAGTCATCCTCTGTCTACAATGATGATGATTTCACATCATCTACCCATTACAAAAAGCCATCCATTTTGAAGAAAAAAGATGACACATTATGTACTGGAATTAGTAGTACTGATCGTAGTGGGAGTGTCAATGGTAGTAGTAGTAACAATCAACCCGCAAGCGTTTCATTTGGATTACCTGTATCTAAATCTGTTTTAACAAGAACAAAAAGCATTGATAGTAATCTAAGTGGAGACACTGAGACTGGTTATTGGTCGGGCGCAGAAAGTTCTTGTGGAATCTTAAAAAATCGGCGAAATATTTTTGATGGAGGTAAGTATAATAAAGCAACTTGTTTTCCTTCTTTATTTTTATATTTACTTACATGTTATATAATTTCAAATTGTATACGCATGCTCCATTAATGGGTTTTAAATGCATTTTTCATAATTTGCACCCGTCCAGCGACGGGTTTCCGATTCTAACTAAAAAATCCTTGTTGAAATAAAAGTTAGGATAATATTATTTTTGCTTGATCAAAAACGTTTTATTTATTTTTTTTAAACAGATCATTCAGATCAGTCATCTATACTTAAATTGAGACGTTCATCATTGGGAAGTCCAATAGCCTCCAATAATAATAATAATAACAATAGTAGTAGTAGTAGTTCAGAAAGTGGTTTGCAAAGTATTTTAAAACGCAAACTATCGTACGATAGTTCTTATATTATGAAAGAAACAAATCCAAATGAATACTCATTTTCAACGCACTCCTTACCAGCATGTGGATGTCTAAGCCCAGAACCTAAACCAATCTTGAGAAAAAAGAAGTCAAGTTCTGAAGATTTGGAAGAAATTGAACCAAAACCAATTTTAAAACATAGACATTTTCGTGATAATAGTGAATTTTCTTTGGAAAGTAGTGAGAAAATTAAGCCTTGTTTAAAGAAAAAAGCTTCTTCAAAAAGTGCTGACGAATACTTTCCTTCCTATAGTAATAACAGTCCTAATCATAATAGTTCCAATGCCGATCCTTTGGCCACACGTTTTTCACCAATTTTTCAAGATTCAACTTGTACTGTTACAACTGCAGGACATAATTCATCAAATAAAGGAATCCTTAAAAAAAGTGGCATTTTAAAAAATACATGGCGTGAATCGTCGTCGACTTCCAATTCCTCATCTTCTTCCGATATTGAAAATAGAGGATTTCATACGGAAGACTCTGATGTACGACGGTCTAGTAGACATTTTGATAGTGACAATCAACTTGATAATTTGGAAAATAGTAATAATAGCAATGTGCCAGTGAATAATATTAACAGTAGACGAGATTCCAGTACAAATTCTGCCGACGAAAGGTACAGTTTCCTAATTCAATGTGTTTTTTCTGATACTTTGCAGTTAGTTTTCCAAATAATATGTTGCTTTCCATAATGATTTTACGTTTTAAACACATATTGATGCATAATACTATGTTTTTCTATAAACCAATGCTGCATAAAACAGAGTGCATGTTTGACACATGCAGATTGTTGCAAAGGAATTTGTAGTTGGTTTCATTGTGTTTAACATTTAAACAGTCTTATTTTTATTTCTCATTTTTTGACCCTTTGCAGTTTATTTTATAAGAACAGGTCAAATTCTAGAGAATGTGATGTGAAGAACAGTATTAAACATCCATTTACGGTGCAGGATTTTTTAATTTGTGCACCATTTCCTATAATATTATCTGGTTCTGTCAATGATTTTTGAATCTAAGCTTAAAAATACAAACAACCCAAAACCAATTTTAAGAAACACTGAAATATGATTCAGTATTAGTCATTAGGAATAAAGACACAAATGCTCAGATTGATAAAGAAAATTACTATGATTGGGGGAACTTCTTGCATTGTATGTTATATTTTTTCAAGAAATACTCTTTAAATGAGGGATAAATATTTACTGGTATAAAATGTGTGAGGGAGAGCATGTGATAGAAAAAGAGTAATAAACAAAGAAAACGCTTGTTTGGATACACAAGTGAAACAATTTTAGCACAGGGAAGTCGAAAAGCAAATAATATATTATACACATCATTATTATTGGATAGTATCCAAACGACGTTGGAGGAGGCTTACTAAATGAAAGAATTTTGCAGTTTATAATAATATTCATATATCGTTGCTGTAATGCCGAAAGACGTTTTTATAATGTATTTCGCATTATGCATTACAATGTTTTATGCAATATATTAACTAACTACACTCCACATATATATATATATATATATATATGTATGTATGTGATGTCTACGAAACCAAAATTAGATGCTACCGTTTTATTTTTGTCTATTCTATTATAGCTTCTTTTTTTTCTCCTCTCTTTCTTAAGGTATTATGCTAACGTTATTGAGAAGGGTCTTGTCTCCAACCCAATCCCATCGACATCGCCTCTCTTCACTCGCAGGGAATCAAGTATTATTCCCACTGTTGGACAAAAAAATAATACCGAGTTATACCAACAGAGAATCGACTGTGGAAGTAATCTTCAAGCTGCCATAATAGTGTCAGATTTTGGGCCGAATATTAACAAACCTGTGCCTACTGAAACATTGCCTTTACTTGACAAGAGAACTACACATATTGACCAAGACGGGTTTAAAGTATCATGTAATGATTTGCATGTCAGAAGAAGTTCTTTTCATGGTGACTCAGTTCATGAAAAGAAGAAAAGTGAATTAGAATCAGGTACGTCATTAGTAGAAAAGCTGCAAAATATTTCATCTCTAGCAAATATAGCCCACGACGCCAAACAAACCATGTTGGGCTCGAAAATAGAGAGAACGGATAGTCAGGAAGATATTGTGATGAGTTTGAGTGTTGCAGAAAAAAGATCGTTATTCATGCAAATGGAAAATGAGACCAATTTACGTCGAATAGGTGCTCCTAAAGGTTTAGGACGTTCCAAAAGGTACACAACACAACCTGTTACTACTGAAGAAGTAGAAAGCGCCGCAATGCTGATTAGTCAAAATCAAGATCATGAAGCTCATGGTGAAATATTATCAACAACAACAAAATCGTGTAATAGTGGTAGTACTAGTAGCTGTGTGAAAGCGAAAACGACTGATGAAAAAAATCTTCATATGAAAGTTAGCAATAATGAAGTAACTCAAGAAACAAGAACGCTGAAAGAAAAACTAAATTCAAAAGTTTATGATAAACCACCAATGATTTCCTGCAGGTCGTTGGACAGGGGGAATGTCAATGACCATATGAATGAAGGTGAAGGAAATTTCTTGACTCATAGTGACGATATTGGTATTCGTGGTAGCTCATCTACGTCCGCATCTAAAGGAGAATTGCATCATGATAGGACAAAACAGAGTTCACGCCTGGATTTTCCATTAACTTCTAAACCGCCGTCAGGAGGTAAGGCAACACACAGTAGATAAGCATTTCTTTTTGTTCTCTTTGACACTCATGTTTCAATTTATAGATTGAAAGGTACTTAGATTCTATATTATGTAGTAACATGTGTAACATGATACACGTATAGTATGCTGTTAGGATGCGACATATACATTTTAATGCTCTACATAATATACGATGCATGCATACTAAATGTATGTATATGTATGATCGTAACTAAATATGTATGATGCTAGGATGAGAATTTGTCAGTTAAAATAGTATAGGAAATTTCACTATTACAACTTCCCCATGCAAGTTCGTCCTATACTAAATGTACAGAAATCAAAATAATTTACTGTAGCTTCTTCATCTTTTTGTTGCGTTTTTGAAATTTTTTGTTTTGTGCACATTCGCCTTTTTATAATGATAGTTCATGAGCATGTTACTACACCCAATGTACACATAATACTCAATACAGTGTAATATTCCGTGACCTTTTGTTTGCTGTGGTTTTCATTTTGTGCTTGATTATATAGAATGTTATTGCCAACGACTTACATAAGCAATTTGAATATTTTGGCTTCAATCGTTAGACCGATTAGACTATACTGTGATTTTTTTACATTTTGTATGCTGTACATACACGTATATTACACATATACGTACATACAGGGGTTGGACTTTTTTTTTTTTTACAGTTACAAATCGATTTTTATACGGCTTTCATAAAGTTTATAAACAAATACTTCATATTCACAAAAACGTCATTTATTGCAGATTATGTTTCCAAAAAATTTTAGCTCTTTTGATAAAATATTATATGAGAAAAAAATTCCCGAAAAAATTGTCTCGAAAAAAAAGTTTCCAAAACTCGGGTTTTCCAAAGGTCT
>JAQIVE010007553.1:0-10321 GCA_034698285.1 Sminthurinus bimaculatus
TTTGACAACTTTTGATGAAATTTTAATGATATTTCATCAAAATGTCATTAAAATTTGACAACTTTTGATGAAATTTTAATGATATTTCATCAAAATGTCATTAAAATTTGACAACTTTTGATGAAATTTTTATGATATTTCATCAAAATCTCATCAAAAGTTGATCATGAGATTTTTGACCAATTTTGTTTCTAAGGGTAAGTACACTGTTTTTGCTATTTTAGCAGCGGTTTGGTTTTGACTTTTTCCCCTCGAAAAACTAATGCTGTCTACTTGCAAAAACTTCAAAATTTGCCGCGATAGTTCCGACCTAACTAACAAAAAAATATTCAATTAATTAGGATGGCATTGATGGTAATATTTGAAACGAGGAGAATCATGTACAGGGCGGTCCTCTTTTGAATCACCATGAAGGTGCTGACCTGGGCCCCAATACGAACCTTGGCCGTAACCGTCCTCCTTTCCCCAGCAGTCCTTGACAGCGTGCTCCACACCTTGAGAAACTGGACCGAGTAGAAGTTCATGCCACCCACCATTTCAGATATAATAAATTCCCCAATGGGGCAGCACACCATGCAGACGAGAAACATTGCCTGGAGGTATATGGGGAAGTAGGGATGCAATTCCATGGCACCGTAAATTCCAAAAACGTGGGATAAAATGACTAGAGCGAGCAGAACGGGCCACATGATTTGGGACGTGCAACAGTTCGACTCAATATTTATCAGCTCAAGTTTCGTGTAGAGTCGCAGGGCAGGAGCTAAATCAAGTCCAAGTCCGATCCCGCAACTTACAATGTCCTCATCCTTCACGGTGGATACTCGCGTCATCTGACCGCGAGATGGCGTCGCGGTTTTCAGCCAGTAGGTGGTAACAGTTGGCTGGATTACGATGAAAATGTTGTAGAAAATCATGCAAGCAGCCAGGTTCGTTTTCTGGAGGAGTTCCAAACCCAGAAAAATAAGAAAAACTCCAGGATTTCTCCAGGGCTCTGGAACGAGATGGTAATAATATCGGTGATTCAAAGGCTGGAGAACGAGCAACCCCACAAATGGGATGATGAATGCAACTCCACCAATCGTAAAAAACATGAGGATCAGCTGACAGCCGTCGTTTTTTAGACCATATCTTATACCAAAATGTTTTACTGCGCCAAAAAAAAGTTAAAAAAATGTTTTTCGAACGTATTTTTCTTAAATTTCCGAAATTTTTCCTGAACACGTAATTTTTGAAGAGTTCTTACGCGTTTGATCTTGGTCAAGTTTCAGCACGGCATTGAAAATTTCGGGGATCCTCCTCCGATAAATCCAAGAGTTGTAGTAAAAGGCCAATGCAACCCCGTATGCAAAGACCCAAATTCCGTCGATGCCCATCTGAGGAACGTCCTTCAACTCTACCGCCTCCCGTATACTTGTACAATGCTTGATCAGAGCCGCGAAACTCCATAGAAAGTTTAGGCCAAAGAGAAACAATTTTGATTTCCTATTTTGAGCAAGTGCTCGACCTGTGACCTCGTCCCAAGTGAAAGGGATCCCGTTGGTGCCCGAATAAAATTTGAAAAAACGGGATAGCCAGTAGATTGAAAGTTTTGTCAACATTTTATTTTGTTATATAAATTTTTATGAATTTTTGTTCTTTCTTTCGTTTTGCCCTTAACCTATTATGATCAAGCCTGCGTCACAGGCTTGATCATCACAGAATGAAGACTGGTTGTGAATGAATCGCAGGTTAGCAATTTTCTATGGAAAAATATGGTAGATTTTTGCGGTAGCTAATGCTACACAGCTAAATAAATTGCTTTGTACCCTTCAGGAAAAATCGTTGCTACCAATTCTAAGGAAAAAGAGATTATTTTTGTCCAAGTAAATACGTATTATGGCAAAATATTTTGCGGTGGATACATAACTGAACAATTAATTAAATGACTATATGTAATTGGTAATTGCTGCAATGCGACCGTATTTTTACGTAAAAAAGAATGAGCTTGGTTGAGCAATCGCTAAATTGTCTTCCTATTCAACAAAAGTTGTAGACCAATGCTGGTCAAACCATTGAATTATCGTAATGAGGTTCAATTATTTTTCTGTCTCCATGTGGCTAATTATGATTATAATATGTACGTATAAGATAATTAACTCATGGTACAGGAAACGGGCCTTTCAACGATCTCCTAAGAGCAATTATTCAATTATTATGGTATGCGACAGTTAATATATTTATTTTCTTATTTTCCATAAAAAATGCTTCCTATAATGCTTACACAAATTGTATATAGGATTTATATAAGTATTGAGCAACAATTTTTCCAAGTGGTCCTTCAAACGGTAGACATAAGTGCAAAGTTCAGGGTTTAATAAAAAAAGGTCTGAAAGCTCATACACGAATAAATGTCGACTTTTTGGCATTCTTTATTGCTTAACATTTAAATTGTCTATACATGTATGACGTAAAATTATGAATACAAAAAATGTACTTGAAAGGTCGGAATTATGTTGTGGATTACAGTTAAATGCTAGATGCGCTGTAAATAAATGCTGATAATTATTACGAGGTTTAAAATACAGTTTAATCGCTGTTCATTTTGGCTTTGAAGACAATCCATTCAGCCTTGTCGGATGGTTTCCGGGGGCTCCATTTGCTCGTTGGTCTAATTATTGAAAAAATAAAAGTCAGTCAACTTCGAAAAAAAGTTTTTCCATAATACATAATATTTGATAAACTGACACCCTCTTACCTGAATGACTCTTTTACTCTCTGCAAAAAAACAGGACAAAAAATTAACCTTGTTGTCTAAACTTTTCAGCGTTAAATGAAAACTGAGGAAGATTAGTAAATTTTCGTTACCTCTATCAGTCCCTTTGATTTCCTCGTCCAAATTGTATGAATGGCACAAATTGGCAGAACGCTGACCGCCATCACGGCAACAAGCCATCCGCAAACTATTGCATGAATATATAAAACAATGTACATAAATATATTATGATATATGTACAAAGAACATTCAATTTTTAATGTGTAAATTGTTGAGTTTTTACCAAGTGCGGAGTCCGGATAGGGAAAGTTATTGTATGTGAAGCGCTTCTCCGTGGCCAGAGAGAAAATGAGAATGGTGGAAAGTACCACGGGGAGGAAGAATCCCCAGCAAAATTTCCAGTACCAACCCAGTCGAATCTCGAGCATAAACTCAATGTCTTTCATCAAGTTTTGGAGACCATACACCCAGGCTACCGCGATTACCTCGACAGTGGCAATTACGTAGATAACGAAATTCGCGCCAAAATGGTCAACTGACAGAACAAAAGTTAGCTTAGAAATACATACGAAGTTCCTTTTTTAAAAGTGAGATGAAAGATGAAGATGAAGATGAAATTTTACCCAAATTAAGCATAAATTGTCCTCCAGGAGTAACATAAATGAGGCTGGAGAAAAATCCCAAAATGCTAATAATGCTGGTCACGCGCCATCTTGGCTGATGCGGAAATTGGTCACAGATGATTGTGATAACCCTGGAAAAAATTTAAATACAAAATTGTAATTACAAAATAGGCCAGTATAGCGAGTGTACTCTTGAAAGTATTGCACAAAGCTCCATCACAGTAAAGGGCAAAATTTCAAAATAAAAATTCAGAATTTTTTTCATAATTTAAAAGAAAGCATCTCACCCCCCGGTCATAGAACTGATGTTGCCGACTGACAGAGTAAAGAGCATGAGATAAAAAAGAACGGCAAAGAGTTGTGGAACCCAATCAAAACGAGCAATTGCTATAAAGTTTCAAAAACTTCCATGTTAAAATACTTGTCATGTGTATTTACCAAAATTTGGAAAAATTAGCCTATGGAAAATTGATATGATAAATACCTACCCGACGGATAACTCACAAAGACCAGACCCGGACCTGTTTTTTTCATTCAAAATTCACAAATTTTTTGTATTTTTTCTAATTGCTGTTGCTTTTTTAAAGCATGATGTCGAGGAAGGATTTGAATCAAATTTTACCTCCCTGGGCAACATCAAGGACTTCTAGGCCAAGCTCCTCCGCTAAACTTCCTAAAATGCAAATAAATGAAATACAACATGAGTCTTGCTAAACAAAAAAAATGATCAATCCTTTTAAAGAATCCCTTAGAAAAAAATCTGATCAACTTTTGATGACATTTTTGTTAGATTTCATCAAAATCTCACCCAAAATTGTCAACAATGTCAAATCTAACCAAATGCTCATGAGATTTGGTAAAATTTTTTGTAAGGGATTGTTTTAAAACCATTTGTTTGGTTCTTACCAAGAACTGAAAAAACAGGCACAATTAAAATCCCACTCCACACTTCAAGTATTTACCTACAGGAATATCAGAGTTTTGAAAATTCCACCTAATTTTGAATTCAAAAAGGGTGAATGTGCAGAAAAAAGTGGGATTTTAGTCATGCCCGAAAATATGGTGATGCCGGCGAGGAAGCTGGTCATTGTGTCCAGCAAGCTGACGATCAGCCCGTCGCGGTAAATATTGTGTCGAAATGGATTGTAACTTGAAAACCTATGTACAAAAATTCTCTCGTTAAATTATCATGAGTATGATAATTTTAAAAGCTAAAAATTTTGCTAGTTATGGTAGAAAAGTTTTTTTAAAAATTATTTTAAAATTTTGGCTTATTTTTGGCAGACATGATAATGGGTCCCATGCCGGCTCCAAGGGAGAAGAAGCATTGACCCACTGCGGCGTACCAAACTTTGGGCTCCAACAATTTCTTCCACTCGGGATCCAAAAAAACTTTGATCCCCTTCCACCCGCCCTTTAGTGTCACCCCTCGACTGCAAACATTTAAACTATATGCTTAAATAATTCCTTTGAAATCCATTGTATTGTCATCCCATTACCAAACATTTTCCCAAATTTTACGTTTCTGGCCCATTTTTTCAGGCCGAATTCGATTAAATTTGCCTGAATTCGGGTTCGTGAGCACAATTGTACCCGGATTCAGCGGGAAAGTTACGGTATTACTTCATTTCCAATTTTAAATATTGTTTTTGAATTTTGTGCATTACATACACGAGCATGATGATGAGCACCGTATAGGGAAAGAGAGCTGGTCGAAATTGAAAAAAATCATAAATTTGCAATTGAAAAGGACACCGTGGGCAATGCCTGAGTTTAATTGAGTATTTTTAAAATGAGTTTAATTTGTATTTATCATTTTTATTTGATTTAATTAAGCACACATTGAATTTTAAGCATACCAGTAAAATAAGCCACTTTTCCCGAGGATGAAATGCCCTTAATAAGCGCCCCGCAAATTAAAATCCAGGAAATAAGAAGACAAAGCGTCATTCTCCATTCGGGAGCGCCGATCCCGTCATCAATCTGCATCTTTTGCTTCAGTACTTCATTTCTTTGAGTTAATTTAAAAAATGAAGCGATTTTTTAACCTTGCCCTTAGAAAAAAATCTTATCAAATCTCGTAAAAATTGACAATTTTTGATGAGATTTTTATGATAGTTTATCAAAACCTCATCAAAAGTGGATCAAAATTGATACGGTTTTCGACCAAAATCGTGGCGAAATTTCACGAGATTTTTTGGCAAGATTTTTTTTCTAAAGGTGTTTATTAAAATTTTTGCAAAAACGGTAATTTAAAAAAATGCAATATTTTTCTTTCACTTACTCAAAATAGAGCTGGGAGATGCTCAAATTGGACTTGACATTAATTTCGCCCTTGACATAGGCAAAACCTTTGTCCGTCTCATTGCACATCAACTCGGGGTCCTGACCTCGACCCAGGGTCACCCAGTTCTCGTTACACTCGGACCACGGCAAAGTGGCCTGAAAGGAGTTGAAAAGGTAGAAAACCGTCTGGGCCATTATGCTCGCATAGTAACTGATCACACAAATCGCCCCGATCATCGACCCATAGCCCAGGCCTGAAAAAATAAATCAAGTAATACTCAATTACCTCCAATCCATAGATTTTACATGAAAAAAGGCGGGATTTTTCAGTAGGTAGGTACCTTTGAATGCTGGCGCGAGATTCCAAACCTTGACGGGTCCATATGAAGAAAACTGCCCCAAAACCAACTCGAGAAAGTAAATTGGGCGCCCGATGAAAATCAAAACGGTAAAATAGGATATCAAAAAGGCGCCTCCACCATTTTCGTAAGCTGTGAAAGGAAATCTAGGCCCAAGAAATTTTAGACATTATTTAATTTTTTTTCGAAATAAGCAAAATGAAAATTAATTTTTTTTTCAACGAACCTCCATATGTTGCCAAGGCCGACGCTCATAGAAATGCAGGAGAGGATAAATTCTAGTTGATTGTCCCATTGGTCTCGACATGGGCCTTCTTCTCCACCCAACTAAAAATTTTGAACAAAAATATTTTTCAAAATCAACATTTTTTGTAAAGTCGGTATTTTAAAAAAGAACAGTGTTGAAAAATTCGGGATTTTTAAGTTTTTAAAATTTGTAATTACAGTTCCAGTGGCTGACTCATTTCCAGCAATTTTACTCAGTTTATGGTCATCAGGTTCAAAAGCTATATTGACATGTCCGTTTTTTCCTCCACCATTCTTTAATGACAAAAAACAAAGTTCAGTATGAATTAAGTTAAAAACAGTATTTTTTTTACCAAGATGATACCAAATATTTGGAAAAAACGGACTTACACCAAAATTTTGGACATGGTCAAGGTTTTTTATTTTGTTGTCACTCATTCCCCTTTCCTTCATTTTTTTTCGAAAAATGCCCAACGGAATGGCAATTCAGCTCAATCTAGTTTACTTATTATTTGTCTGTGCTCCAATTGTGCGATACGATTTAAATATACCCATTTTAATTTTTAATTCACATTGGGTTCCACAGTATTTAGGTAAATGTTGGCCTTATCATTTTGAGGGTTTTCCGTATCTGTGTAATTCCACAGATAAACAATTAAATTGCAATGAAAACACTAGAAACGCACAAAAATGTGGATCAACACTCGTTGTAATTTTCCACAATGTTATCTGGTGCATCATCTCTACAAAGGTTAAAACACGTGAACAAGTAAAACCATAACCTTCCTAATACTTTGGTCAATGACTGTGGCTGATAAGTATGGTTCTAGTGCAATTTTCCACAGGAAAATGCAAACAGGGAGATTAATGCAAATAATCCATGTCAACTTTTAGTAAAGCAGTGAGTAAAAACGACCCATTTTTTTATACCCTTAGAAAAAAATGTTATCAAACCTCATGAAAATTTGATGCGAGTGCAGACAAGATAGACAATTTTTGATGAGATTTTTATGATATTGCATCAAATTTTCATAAAAATTTGATCAAAATTGATAAAGTTTGCGACCAAAATTGTGTCAACTTTTATTGACATCGTTTGACAAGGTTTTTTTCTAAGGGTATTATAATATTATCATATTATATTTGTTATTTGTTGCCATTGCATAAAAGTTTCACCAATTTTTAATTTAAAACTTGCATACCTGCGTCATTCATGAATTGAAGCTTGAAATAACGGCTTATTATCAGTTAAATAAAATATGAAGCTATTTTTATTTGCAGTAATGATTGAGGGATAAAGAATAAAAAGTAGTGAGTAAAAGTAGTAAAAGGACTAAAAAACAGGATAACAGAAAACCGGACTTGAATTTTCATAAACTATGAACCTCTATAGGAAAGGATTAGCGAGGTAGTTTGGTCAATGATAATTGAGATGAAGGTAAGGATGAATCCCTGGTCAATGTAGAAGAAGCCGGCCATGCTGACGCGAAGAGGTCGACACGACCTCTGGAACTTGTTAAACCATCCTTGATTCCATCTTTTCCTTTGTGTTGGTCCGTTCCCCTTTTCTTCTTGTAGCTTTGCCAAATTGCGGGACTTCCACGAGTCTATGAGATGCCCAGACTCTACATTAATTTTCGCCAAGGCTTTAAAGGCGAATATGGCGATGCAAAGGATAGCCAAGGCTCTCCCAAAAGCTGCCCCGTCCTTGTGCACCACCCCCATGAAGAGATTCGTCATACACAAAAATATTGCGGCAATTTCTCCACCAAGAGGGACAATTCCATAGATTTCATTTCCATACTTTTGCAGGAGAGTGAGACAGTGGTACACGTGGTACAGCAAGTCTTGGGATACTTTTCCTCCAAACTTGCCCCTGCAATATTTTTACATTTTTTTAAAATTCAGTATAAAAATGTAAAATTTTTCATGCCAGAAAACTTTAGCAACTTTTCTAACCCAAGTTGTTCCACCAGCAGCTCGGAATTCCGAACAAACCACAGCATCGTCCACACTTGAAATATGAGCATAAAGGCATGCATGGAAATGACGTGGAAATGGAAGGCCGCAACGGGGATCTTGAGCCAGATAGAGACATCCTTGCCCTTTGACCTGGCCTCTACAAATAAGGACGAAATCAAAAGCTTGGAGCTTGGTCTAAAAAAGACGGCCAGGGCTCGCACGGTAGCACTCACAAACGGGAACAGAGTACAAGCCAGGAAGAAATACTTGAAGAAGCCAACTTGACGAGCTTCCATCTCGTTTACATTTGCTGCAACAGGAAAAAAATTTGTAATTAAGGTATAAAAAATTTTAGAAAATTTTGTACGTGTATTTTTTTCTTTGTCTATATACTATATACCTAAACTAGGCTCCAGGGATTTGACGAGGTTCGTAACAGCATTATAGAATTCATGAAGCCTTCCATAGTGTTTGAGGTGAATCCAGTGACCCAAGTTGACGACGATGAAGATGCCCGTCAAATAGTATATTTTGAGCTTCTCCTTGGTCGGCTCTTCCTTGTCCAAGAAGGCCTCGAGGGAGCGGAACAGCAGGAAAACCTGGTAAAAGACCACCAAAATGTAGGACAAAATGGTGTAGATGAAGCGAGGGGTGGACAATCGGTACGTCCAACATTGGGCGACGATCGTCGTTGTCTGGCCATCCATCGTCACCACGGACTTTCGAACGGTTTTCAGTCGATAGGGGAGATGACCAATGGCGTGACCAAGGTCAACATAGTTTTTCATCAATTGTAGCGTCACCTTGTCCATGGTGACGCTACAAAGAAAAGCAAGTAAAATTATTTATTGCAGAAATTATTATTGTTTGAAGGTTTCTTGTTGAAAAAATAATATATATGTACACGGATGATAAATAATACTTTGAGGGCACGAGAGAGAAAGTTTGCCCCGATATTTCGCAGGGACTTTTTGATATTGAACCGAATGCTTGGAGAGTTCCTGTTTCCCTTCTTATCATACAACCAAGAAATGGAGCAAGGTAGTCGTTACTGCCATGTAAGGAAAATTAATGAAAAAGATAAGTTTCCACGTTCCATATACATACATACATATATTACGCAATACTTGTTCCTCAGTCCGTATAATATGTAAAAGGTAGATGAAAACGGTAGATATTTAGATTGATTGACCGTTGGCAGATATTCGATGTTTTAGTATTTACAAATTCAGTAGATTAGGCTCCTATGCCAGAGAGTTGTTATTTGCCAAGACACGGAAATTACTATAGTTTAATACGTAGGAAGTAGATAGATACATAGCTTAATTGAAAGTGGTAAGACAGTGGATGTTTCAATAATTAATGCGGTTCTAATGAAATTACTGATTAATTTACTGAGTATGAAATTGTGCGATAACAGCAGGCTTGCCGTATGTGTGTACTCATTTCATTAGTTTAAGCAACGTTTATGCATACACATGGAATACTTTGGCGAACAACAAACAATAAAGCGAACATTACTTAATGTTTGTCAACGTTTTAAATCAAACGTGTTTAATGAATAAAATGTTCACACAACGACGAACTAACAAGGGAATTTTTTTATTTATGCAACTATTTATGTATGACAAAAAAGTAGATGAAGAATCTGTTGGTTGTTTTTAAAAAAACACAATTCCTTTGCTTGAGGAGACAAAAGTCTCCCGGAGAAGTTGATAAATGCAGTGTGTATGTATGTATGTAGTTAAGAGGTCAAAGTAGAGAGAGAAAGATGGAGAAGCTGATTGATTGACTAGTCAGACACTCGAGCTTATAGCTTATACATAAGTAAAGCACAGTATAAAGAAAAGGTTAGTGTTGGTTAGGTCAAAATTCAAGGACAAAATGGAGTGTGCCGTGTCTTGCATGATGTGTAAATACTCTGGAGAATTTTCTCCAAAGCACAAAGCACATCATCAGCTGTCTACTGCCCGAGTAAAAAAACTCTCATCAGCTCTTCAAGTCAAGTAAAATAGGATTGGGGTAGGAAAGGCATGTTATTGTTTCAGCCGTAAAAGACTGGCGTTTTATTTGTATTTGGTGAGAACCTCATG